>JAANSK020249707.1:0-13392 GCA_011763485.2 Isoetes engelmannii
AAAGCACCAAAAACTGTGAAAGAGATAAGCGGAATTCCGTAACGCAGGAAGGGATTAGATCGTCCTATTCTCCTATATGCACTATTTTTTATCCTGGAAAGCTTGGATGAGGGAAGTTGTTGAGCTGAGGCATCCATAGCTATCTACAACATTGCCCTAAAATGTAGTGGCCGGAATTCTGGTATCTTTGAGCAGGGAAGCTAAACCCAAGTTCGAAATCTTTGTGTTGCTCTAAAGATCCTTCCACATTTTGGAGACAAATAGCTCGGGAATCGAAAAGTCGAGGATTAGGGCAGAAATTTCATTTAAAATCCGTTACGCACTTAGGGCTCCGCAGCTGCTTTTACTCTTAAATCGGACTGCTTCAAAGTGTTTATTGCAAGGCGCTTCAAAACAAATTCGTGCTTGAAAACAAAATCGTCCTATTCCGGTAAGCTCTCCGACTTTGTTCTTCAATACTCAAAAATGTTCAGAGAAGATTTTAGAAAAAACCCTCCCTAGTTTAACAAGGTGCTGTCGCACTAGGTCTAGGGGTTGCCCTTTGATACTAGAAATTAAAATCTAATGTATGGAAAACGAGCCCTTTCACTGCTTTTTCTTATACCACAACCCTTACCACGCATCATGCAGAACCCTTACTCCATCTTCGTAGCAATGCTGAAACAAAGAAAATAGAAATCATTATCATAGTATTGAACTAGTTCTTAAATTCAGGTAGAACTGGTTGTACCTTTGCGAGGATTGTAAAAGTTTTTGATGTGTCTTGTGCTATTTGCTATTGGTTTGATAGAATTGCAAGAAATTGCAAGGGTTGTAGTATTAGTTGTGGGAACTAGTAGTTAAATTATAGTTGAACTAGTTATGTTGATTTTCTAGTAAAACTAGTTATATTGATTTTGTATCATCCTTAGCAAACCCTATGCTTCTAGCTTGGTTTGTTCCAAGCAGTTGGGCCTAAAGCACAGACTAAACCTAAAGCAAACATTGGATGAAAAGCTTAGAAGCACGGACTAAACCTATGTTAATTTTCTCTTAAGATGCATTTTGTCGACTATCTAGGCTGCTGATATAAAAATTTCTAGTGTGATAAAAAAACCTCTGTTATATTGTTATTATACTCTCATTACTAACGCTCATTATAATCCATTGCTAATGAAGGTTTTGGATGAAAAAATTAAATTCCTTGTAACATTTATCAAACCAATAACAAATCAATTTCATCAAAACTTCCACAATCCTAGCAAAGCTTCAATATAAATAATTTGCATTCTTCAAATAAAAAGCGTGAAAACAACATAAAATGCAAACAACTATACTCCAGAGAAAAACAGACATAAGATGGAATAACGATCTTACTTGGAGGGCATCAAGCTGAAGCAACAAGAGATTCATTATTCCTTCTGTCAAACACAACCTCTCCCTTGAGTCCTCACGAGCCTTTTTCATGTAATTAGGATCAAAAGTACTTGATTTAAGTCCTTCACCCCGGACCACACATTCTCAATAAGCCTCAACTGCTGCAGAGGCCTAGTTCTTCCGACCATGTATCCTTGATATGCTACCCATATATATTAAGCAGTCTCGTCTCTACTCATTGAAACAGTCCTAATTTTCTTTTCCTAGTGCTTATTATTCTGGGAACCAAGTTGGGTCTTATTAGGTTGTTTCTTCTCATTTTGTATGATGTCCCTTGCATCAAACGCAGGAATTACACGGCTCTTGGGCGGCATTTCTTGCGCAATAAATTTCTTTGCAACAGGAACCGAACCCTTCTTTATGAATGTAGGATCAGAAACCGGACCCTTCTTCATGTATATAGGATTAGCATACCCCATATCGGAAGGATGAGAGGGCCCAAAAGAAAACGGCGAATTGCGAAATTGATAAGGAGAATAATACTGCTCATTGTTGAAGTCAGGATACCGAGATTGATTCCAAGAAGGCATGGCGTCGGAGTAAAGATCAGAAAGCAATCCAATCCCAAGTATGACTTCCACTTCAATTGCTCATTAATGAATAGTTCTAATGTCTTTACTCCGCAGATTTCGGCTTTCATTTGGAATAGTGACTCATTCTCATCTCAGTCGTCCATGTAGATCATTCCGCTAATCTTGGCCATCAAATTCGAATTATGCCAGCATATTCGCTTTTCTCCTCAAAGCATAGGGTATGCCCTTCGGGCAACCCAAAAACAGAAGTCTTAGGGTGTTTTTTTATGAGGGTTCCCTGGACCCGACTTGGCCTGACCACATGCACCCAAGTCGGGGCGTTTTTTGTGGCATGTTTCCTTGAATGCAACCGATCCGACTTGAATGCATACCGGATATGCATTCCATGTATCATCCTCTACAAAATCCATGGGCCAGCCAGATCCATTCGAAACAAATTTGTTTAGAAGCAAAATCAGCGAAAACAACTTGCAAAATCGAAACAAAAAAGCACAATTCTCCCTTCTCTTATTTTGGCATGATCAGTTATGTTATAAGGCTCTTGCTGCAGATCCGTTATAAGGCTCTTGCTGTTGTTCCGTTATAAGGCTCCATTATAAGGCTCTTGCTGCAGTTTCATTATAAAGCTCTTGATGCAGATATATGAAGCAATTGTGTGCTGGGTGTGCCGGATTGCTTCTCTGCCTATTTTATGTGGTTGATTCTTCACTGTCTATAACCAATGGTTTCTTCCTTCATCACTGGCAGTAACCTGGTCGGGTCGCTCAGAAGGTACCCCCCTCCAGGGTTGCTCGTAAGACCAAATTTGTGTAAGCATAATTTAGAAGGTCAGGCGAATCATTGATTTACAAGATTAGTTATGTTGGCGAATGTTTTCTCTATATGAATAATTCTCATCAAAATCTAGGCGAATCATGACCATTATTATTTAGCCAAGATTTAAGTGTTTTTTTTTCCAAGTACATATAAGGAGATTTTCTTTGCTCGTAGCGCTTTGTAGATAAAACCAATCTATTAAAAAGGAAGGTATGTAAGAAAATACAAACCAAAGTGGTCGAGGACAATTTATCTCCAATTCTTCGTTAGTAGTCTGACTTGCATTACAATAGCCGCAAATATAGCTCTTAAAATTAGCATATGTACCTTAATGGATATGGTGAGTAGATTAGGTTACGAAGTAACCTAGAATATCAGGCGATTCCTTGAGAATTTTCTAGGAGGAGGATAGAACATAAGGCGAATCCATGGTTGTGCCACTTAGTGGACATGGCGAATTTTCAAATGGAGTGAGATTTGTTTGTAGAAAAGTTGGCTAATTTTATTTTTTTGATCTATAACGGACCCTACTAAACCATAGTTTGTAATTTTTTAATTCTTTAAAAAAATAGCATTTTGACGAAGATTCGTCCTTGAGGGCTACCCTCCCCCCTCTAAAAGCCCAAGGCGAATCCCGGACCATGTAGGTGGTCAGGTCAAGCTGGGTCAGGAGGTTCATGGAAGCTGACCATGTTGCGCCCTGGCTTCCAAGTCTAGGGGGATTTTAGGCTCATGGAAACAAGGCCTTAGCCTCGGGAAGCTAGACCTTAGGTGGTGGCCTTGGCTCTGCATGCATCTCTGCAAAGATGATTTGAGAGCCCTGGAGTTTCGTCTCAACATTGCACTTCCGACTTAGAAGCCATCACCAAACAGGGCAAGGTGCCCTAAAAATATGCCAGGAAATGGAAAAAAAAAAAAAAAAAGGGCAATTGGCATGGCTATCGCTAACATATATAAGACTTTACCACGCCGGCCTTTGCCGCCGCTGGTTGTTGGTTTGCGATAGTGAGATTGAAGGTTTTGGATTGAAAATTGAATTGCAAGGAATTTGTATTGATTATTACTAATTAGATCCGTAATGTAGGTGAAACTAAACGGTAAGATCTATGACAAAAAATCTTAGTCATTACTATGATTGCCAAAGATAACATGTATGATGTAGAACTTATATCGAATAGTGTAGTTAGTCATTACTATGATTGTCAAAGATAACATGTATGATAACCTGGATGCCATCATCATCTTTATACGTATTTCAATACGAATACACCCATTAGCCTTCCAAAACCATAAGTTATAAAAATACGATTTTTGATCGGGACCACATTATCGGATAGTGTAGTTGCAAGAGCAATAACAATATATGATCTTTCATAGGAAAAATATGTTACAACCAGGCTTCGGAATCCCTTATAGCTCTATCCATATAATTTGCTGGTATATTTCCTGATCCACCAGATTTTGCATATAAACTAATGAGTATTTGCCATATTTTGAACTAAAATCTTACAATTCCTAACAATTTTTTTTTACTGGCAAACAAAAACTCGAACTGGAAAATACAGATTGTAACTGGAAATTGAGGAGACTAACCCTTTGTTTTTTGAAGCCTGGTTACAACTTGTGATTAGGGCAGGAAATGCATGTTACAAATGTTGATAATAGCTTGTGATTAAGGCAGGAAATGCCGATAGTTCTGACCATCAACATGGGCAACTACGAAACCTAAAAGGCTTGGTTATACTGCTAACAAACATATATGGAGACCACTAGTGTCATATTATACTTAGCTAAGACTCTGAAAATCATAGTGACCACCTGCAAATAGTCTATAGATTAAGTAGATGCAAATGTTAAAGACATGCAAGTTTTTTGTTTTGAAGGACGTCAGATATATATTCACCAAAAAAAATCAAAATAACCAGTACACAAAGCCGAGGTGCAGGTTTAAAACCCGGCGGGGAATAAGAACCCTCTGAGCAAAACTACCTGGAAGCCTCAATCTCCTAAAGGATCATAATTTGTAAAGAGGGATTAATCACCTCTCTTGTACAACGTTGTCCACAACTTGTGGATCAGCAACAAACACCTGATTATCATACCAACCAATGCTTCGAGGACGAGACTTTTTGTTTCTGCAATTAGGAGCATAGGGGGAGATATGCAAGTTTCTGTCTGAAATGACCAATTGATCCTACCGCCAGTTGTGTTGACAATGAGCTTCTCATAAGAACGTGCAATCTACTAACATTTCATAGTCCCGGGGATCCTATTCAGGTTGCAGAACCCCAAAATCCACGGTAAAAATGAGATCTCCAACATGAAGCTGCACATTTTTAGCAATCCCTTGGGGGCTAGCTATGACTCCATTGGCTAACTTAATGTTATAAGCAATGTTGATTTTAGTGGCTATTTATCGCATTTGAATTTTTGAAAAAATTTGCCACTATGGTTAGTAGGCTTCCTTCATTAGAAATATGAGATTAATTCGCCAAAGTTTTCTGGAAAAGCATTCTCTCTTCTACTTGCCAACTATATGAACTAAATGAGGAGTTTTTTTGCCTCTCTATCAATACCTCAATTCTTAAATCGCAAACAGATTGCCTACTTAAAAACCATTGAGTTACCAATTCCATATAGCCAGGGAGTATAGAGGTACATGATGCTCCGTGCTTCAAAGGACTCCTAATCTAAACATCCAAAGTCGTTGCTCAGATCTGCACTATGAAATAGTTCAGCTTTTATTTTGCAAGTCCCTGATTTACCATCCATATTTTAGTTGCAAAGAGTATTCATTCTTCCCATCTTCACATTCCTATGAGTGACAAGCTCTTTTCAAAGAATACCTTGTTAAACAAGAGCTTCAAAAGTACATGCTTATCTACCACAAATGTCTCCAAAGGCACTTGACAATGAAACATTTAACAAACAATCATTTGAAAATTGGATACAATTCAACATCTCATGCGTTCAATAATTCTGAAGTTTAGTTGTCTATCTTGATGGTTGGTTCCTCTACATTTGCTACTCAGGCAGACGAATGCAGAGGAACTCAACTGTTGGTTTGAGTCTATTGTTCTTGCGCATAGATCTCTCATCTCTGTACCAGACCCATTAATAATAACTATAGAAACTAAGACAATTCAGGCAATCAAGATAACATCAAATCCTAACCAAGGTCTTGGTCCTTAAGCTTTGCCCTTTGCAGCCTGAGTAGCAAATGACAGACCTTGGGACAGTTGAGTTCCTCTACATTTGGCAGACGAATCAGACAATCAATGACCCAAATAAGTCTCGTATAATACCAAGCAAAACAAAATCTCTGCCACAGAGCCCTGCTGGCATAATCTGAGCTACAATAAGGGGATTTTCTTCTATAATGGCCATCACTCCAACTCCATAAAAAAGAGAACATTATGATGTCATGAGCCATGCAATCTGGAGGATAAATATGCTAATTATGGAAATGGATAGAAGACATGAACACAAATGGGCATCCAAACCGAAAGTGCTTGATATCCTAGCCATTAGCTTTGTCCTGTGCAGAAGGGTCGCATAGCCACCTGGCTTTGGCATTGACATCAAGAATTAAGGAGATTGTTCTTGACATTATATCACCTCTAAGGGCATTGCGCTACGATGTCCATACCAATGTAATTAAAATCCCCAAAGACCAAGTCTTTTTCCCTCCATATTTTGCCAGCATAGACCCCTTTACAAAGTGCATGCCTTACACTCCATTTCGAGTGGCATTGGTTACCATGGATGCAACCTGGTTTTCAGGTACATACTAAGTTGTCACATCCTGCAGTACAATCTGGCCCAGCTGATCTCTAGGAACTACATTGAGAAACACCAACAAATTTTGGCTTCATGCATTATGGCCGGCCGGATGGTTTCATGTGGGAAGACAAATATATGTTCAAAAGAAAACAAAGGCCTATCCTTACGAAGATAAACTAAGTACATAACTAAAATGTAACTAAAATGTGATGTGATTCTTGATTTTAAGGGAACGGAAGTTATTATACACGGACTTTGGTCAACATCATGACACTGAAATGGAGAATTTACCTCCATGTTGTACAAAGACTATTAGCAGGAATGAAGATGTAATATGCCTTTATGCATAGTAATTTAGGCTGGCCTTCTCCTTTCCCTGAACTTGAATAATACCATCATTGTCGTCATAAGTAACCTGTAAAGAGTCAATCCAAACATTAACAAAAAATATGCTTTGGCACAATTTCTAGGAATCAACAACAAACTCATGCGAACACACTAGAATATCAATACCCTTCATGGTAGAAGTAGCTTCAATGGCCCATATCCTTCAATGCATAAAACTCAAAGGCTCCAGGGCCACTAAGATTTTTAAACGAGGATTCCACAATCCCTCATGAAAAAATCGGTGCAACATAAGTAAACAAAAGACAAGGATATCTATAGAGCCTCTGTTGCATTCCTTCTTAAAGCTAACAACCCATCTTTAACACAGACTACTTCCAATTGAGCACCATCAAAGTCGTCTGTTGATTTAGATAACTCCTCGAACATTAGAAGTACTTTGAAGTTTGAACATTGTGTTCAACCACTTATACAAAAATTTCCTTATGAAGAAAACTGTCAAACACTAGCAAGAGGAGTGGCTCTCCAGTTTGTTGAACATCAAGTAAGGAAACTATGTTCAGGGTCGTACCTACTCTTGCAACAAGTGAATATCCATCATTTACAATGCACTCTTCTACTCCAAAAGATGCTTGCTACTGAAGACATTCTTACACATTTCAAAGGAAAGCTCACCATAGAGGTGCATGGGGTTCTTATGCATCTAGTTTGTCTCTTACAACATGGCAAAGTTTTGCTCATTTCTTGCAATGCACAGTTTTGGCCCTTCACTGCCCTCTTAAACTGAAAGACTGGAGGAATTCAGGGAAGTTATTAGCGAGTTGGAAGAATAATGTGTATTATTAATTCATCTAGTATCCCCTGGAGAGGTTTTGGATGACTTAAAAGAATTGCTTCTTTTAATTCTGAGGGAGCCAGTAATTAGTCTTACCTCTTGTGCACAAAATGACATGGGAGGGTTTCCAAGAGGATATCAGAGGAAACAAGCCACGAATTTAAGAATTGGGTTTGATCAAGTTTATGATACAGGGTCCCTTATTCTTCCAAAGCGTTATAAAAAAAAGTATAAGACACCTTGGAGGAGGTCTTTATGAAATTCGTTGGAACAGTGCAACACTTCTTTTAAGAGTAAAAGTATACTTGCAGCAAGATTGAGAACATTGGACTTGGACTTTGAAATGTCTTCCTCAAATATTACGCATCAAATTTCAATGATCATGGAATGTATGAAATCACCTCTAGGTCTGATGAACGAGCAACTTGCGTTCTGTATGTATCTAGATATAATTTTGCAAAATGCAAGGGCCATGGGCTGGCTACATGCACAAAACATAGTTCATGGAGATCTAAAACTTAGCAATATTATAACAAACAGTGATGACCCACTATGCAAAGAAATCATTGTCACAATAGCAGATATAGAAAAGCAAAACTGCTTACAACCATAGTTTCTAACCAAATAGGGAATGCAAACCAAAACTTGGTTTCTGATTTACCTGATTTTCTATGTGATTGCTTCATTGGAAAAAGCATCTTAAATTACTATTTCTGATGACCATGACTGCCCAAGACAGAAATGGCATCTTGCACCTTGAAGCAGACACGATCCCAATGTTATACAACTCTAGGCCTATGTGATAATGTTATTTTCCCATAAGGATGCAAGCAAAGGGGAAAAATAAAAAAAGGGAGAGCATGTGATCCCTTCACCGGCGAGAGAGGGGAGGCGACGCTGCTCGGTTGCCCCGCCTGACGATTTGCCTCCCTCTCTAATACCATCACCGTATCTCCCTCCGAAGATAGAGAGATGGCATCTCCCACCTTGAAGCGGGCACGCTCAGATGACAGTTTTAGTAACCGGATCTCTTATATAACATGAAGGTTCCTTTCGTAGACGCCTGTGGGATATTGTTCTGTAATAGGGTTCTTATACAACGATCTCATTTCTGAATTAAATTGTACCAGATGCTCCAATCTTCCTAATATAATTCGTTTGGATCGGTTAGTTTTGAAATGAGTTAAAAAGGTGCTCGGTAGTTAGGGACTGTTTGGCTTGGCATTGCTATTCGATTTCTGCAGGTGTTTTCTATTGCCAGTTTCGTCTTTCATGCTGGAATAAGATAAGTTTAAAGCTGACAGTAAAAGAGTGGATCAAGAAACCCATTTGCTTCACAGATAGGACGATTTTGGCTCCAGAATTGTGGCGCATCAAGCGCATTTAGATTATGGTATCTTTGAATCTTCACCCCTTTCCTTTTTTTTAAATTAGCTTCTGCATCTTCATTCAAGAAATTAACATTGGCAGAGATTAGAGAAGCCCTCAATGAGACCTGTTGAATATGACTCAGGACTACAGCAATCTTCTTTTACCAAGTAAAAGAAAGTTAGTTATTATTTGTTGTTAATGTAATAACCCAAGTGATCTTGCCTTTGGCATTGCTTTCTGCTGTAGCAAGGTATATAGATTTCGAAAACTGCAGTGACCTAAGTCAACACCAGTTGGATGTCAGGAGGCTTCTTATAACAAGACGAACTATGATGACTGTGAATTTATTCCTTGAATGTTAGAACAAAAGTACGTGCTTGGTTTTCAAGTTGCAAGGTTTATTGCTTAACTGCTTCATGGCATGTGCCAAGCATGGTTGGGGTAAGGTTAGAGGCAAGCATGAGTTGTTGATATTTCTCCTGTAGGAAGGCATTTAGGCATCCTATCATTCTCATGTGGATGCATTTGCCATATGCATTTATTATGTTTCAATTAACCCAAGTTCTCCCTTGACATATACAGGCCAGAAAGACAACTTTATTCAGGAGGCTATGCATCTTCCATAGGGCTTTTTAATACCCCATACCGTTGCACTTTGAGCTATTCGTCTTTTTCTATTTTGCATATATTTTGTTTTAAAGATTGCCACATTCCTTATCAGAGATCAACAGTAAGAAGAAGTACTTGAGGTTATTAACAAAAAGTCAGGATCCATGGAAGCAAGAGGAGTGATTGAAAGGAGTCATGGTACTATTGCAGCCACATGGACAGAAATGCAGAGGTGCTATTAAGCAAGTTTGATATAGAAAGCAGATGTGTTCTGATTTTTATTGTCAATACTTCTTAGATCACAATAAGAGGGATGTGTGAACAGGAAAGCACACTTAAAGTTAACTGCCAAACAGGCCAGCTTTTACTGGCTGCAAGAGCAATGACTGCTTGCACAATGAACGTGCAAGAGCCATGTTGTTGATTACATCCTTTTCCCCCAACCTAGCGTTGTGTAAAATATATCATCGATTTAGCGGTCAGTGCTGTTATTTGCAAGGTTTTACCATCTATGCTAGTGAGGCTAGTGAGTATGTTACCAATCCGGTGGTTTCTGCAAGTCTCTTGGTGCCCTCATCAATACGAACTGCATTATAGATGAGGATAACAAGAATCTGTTAGAAACCTTTGGAAGAGAGAATGCACACTGCCGAGCCTGGTGCTTAATGACAATAACATTTGTACTGTAGTGTCAAGAGGACAGTCCAACACGATAAAGTAATCGTGCTATTGTTGTTGCTAAAGTTTATAGAGAATAGTCAAGTTTGCATAGTGTTGCATGTGTTTTGCAAAAGTTGCTCTTCTCGTGAAGATTTTAGTAACGACAATGTCACCATAGAAAGTTCTTTCAACTTAAAGCTAACTGTTGTTCTCGAGGAGAGCATATGTTATGTGAATCAAAGATCAGATTTGGCGGTGAAATTTCTTCATTTGTTAAGAAAACTCTAGACACCACATCCTCTTGTCACTTGCTGGAGTGATGGGAGGTTCAAAGATGTAAGGTTTGAAGGATGACACTTTTGGTTATGTGAGCAACTTTCAATTTGTTTCCAAGGCTTTTCCCAACTCTTACCTTTAGGTCTTGTTGACAGCGAGGTTCAAAATTTATATTGAGTCTATTATACATAAGATGGCTCCTGCCAAGCTCTTGATGCCTTCATTTCTCAAGGGCACAGCGTCACTGCATACCCTGATGCTCAATGAGAATAACATTGTAGATTGGAGTGCCAAGAGCAGGGTCCAACACCATAAGGTAATGATGCCATTGTTTACTGAAGTTTCCATGGAGTAGCACAAAATTGCACAGGTTTTTGCAAAAATTGGCTATTCTGATAGAAAGTTTTAGGAACAACAATGTCATTATTAGCTTATTTGCTAAGAAAGTTATTTCGTCAAATAGTTAACCGGTGTTGTTGAGAAAAGATCTA
Source organism: Isoetes engelmannii (assembly GCA_011763485.2). Taxonomy (NCBI): domain Eukaryota; kingdom Viridiplantae; phylum Streptophyta; class Lycopodiopsida; order Isoetales; family Isoetaceae; genus Isoetes; species Isoetes engelmannii. The sequence continues at coordinate 11,136 of JAANSK020249707.1, forward strand.
GTTGCATCTATTATGTGAACCAAAGGTCTATACTTCTAGCATAACTGGTTCAATAGGTTCAAAGGTGAAATTTCTTTAGATCTTAGCACCTACTCTGGCATAAATATTTGACGGCATCCTTTGTCATTGCTGTTATTGCCAAGGTGCTCCGATGAAAACATTGTTGGAGCCCTTGTGACATGCTGGAGAAAACAGAAGTAATAATGAGGTACAGAAATATGTAAAGCAGAAACAGCTTAAATTTCAAAGAACCTATTTCTATCTGAATCTTGAATACAGCCTTCAATAATTCAATTGACGTTGGAACTTTACATATATATTGTTTACTTTCCCTTTTGTTTTAAGAAAATTAAATATTTGCAGATGCTTTTCCTTTTAGTTGATTGTCTTCATTTTTGACACTGAACTTGCCAGATTTGAGTTTTGACTTGGGTCCACATCAAGCTTATCTCTTAGTAATGCCAGATAACCTCTTTTAGCTTTGTTAACGTAATTGATGTACAGTGTTTTCATTATATTCAACAAGAAATTTTCACATTATTCTCTGTATTTTTTCAAGCACAAGCATGTGATCAACGAAAGCAATTGTGATCTTGCTATACACGATCAGATCATCAGTTGACACGAACAAGGAAGGGCTAATTCTTTCTTCAGGAGACTGGGTACCATTCTTCACCAAAACTGTCATGGAATAGTAAGTATCTGTAGAATCTATGTCGATGGGCACAGCCAGTGAACTATTAGGGCCAACAGAGTGGCGCAATTGCCCCAATCTTTGCCGATAATTATCCCGCAGAAGCACATGATGATTCGTTTTGTTCTCGATGCATGTGAAATCAAATTCAAGTTTTGCAGCAAAACCCATGTAATACACAAGAAAGGGACACACGATGAACCGAAAACAGACTGCTAAGCCTTAAACCCACGCAATAAAATCTATCAGGCTTTCACAAATGAGGGATTTTATACAGACAGGTTTAAGCGCGTTGCTATAGCTGCGTGGCTGCTTCGAATACTCTTAATCTGTATCGTAAGGTATGTTACTACTTCGCTGGAGATTCCCGTGAATCTTTGTCCCATTTCCTAGCAACTCAGTATATAGGAAAGTCCTTTTATAGGACTTTCCTGCTACTTCCCTGTAACGTGGACGACTGTTAGGCGTCGATCCTGCGCCACGTGTCATCCATCCCATGGCCCATTCAAAAATGTGTCCTAAAAAAACAGAATGTTAGTAAATGAAAATCCTGGAAAAGAAAGTTGAGTAAAAAATGCCACGTGGCAAGGCGCGATTGGACGCGATGGCAGGATCGCGCCTAACTGTCGTTTACGTTTATGGAAGGAGTAATTCGTCTCACCTCGAAATTTCTTTAGGAAATTTGGAGGTGACCTGGCGGACCACGAGCGGCGGAGCCGCAAGTGGTGCCGCCAAGTCACCTCAAAATTCCTAAAGAAATTTCAACGGTGAGACGAATTCTCCAACGAAATTCTAATCAGAGCAAAAATTTTGCCCGTTCAGGAGTTTTGAGGCGGTAATTCCATTCCGGCTATGGCTATGGCTTCCATTCCTGCAGTTTTGAAGTTTCCTTCAGAAGTTTTGAGGCTATGGCTTCCTTTCCTGCAGTTTTGAAGTTTTCATTCAGATGCTTTGAGGCCAGGGCTTCCATTCCGGCAGGCTTCTTACTGTAGATTTTTATTTTCAAAGAAATGCACGAATCTGTAAAAAACCTGTAGGTACACCAAATCCGAGCATTTCATGCCAGTTCCGGCGATTCATGCCAGTCTGCCAGAGTATTTCATGCAAGTTTGCCCTTGTATTGGCCATGCTAGTCCGCGCATTGTACTGATCCGAGCATTTCATGCCAGTGTGCCCTTGTATTGGCCATGGCTATGGCGTTTGCGATTCCTGGCTTCTGATGGCATGAAACAGAGAGGAAGGAAAAGAGCTAAAACAGAGTAGAGGAAGAAGACAGCGCCGCCCAAAATTCAACAGAAAATTTCGTCCGATAAAAACACGTTGAATAAGGGCGAAATTTTGCCCTGGTTAGAATTTCGGGGCAGATAGGCCTAATACACTCCCCTGGCCCATATGTGGCCATGGCCAAAATGATGAGGGCGTGGCCATGGCAACATATGACCCGAAAATTTTCTATTACCTTAACACCCTCCTCCTTGGGTTGTAGGCCTTTAACGCTCTAGGGTGTTATGGTGAAGGCCCATAACACCCTAGGGATAACGCTCATAAAACCCTCGGAGGAGG
>JAANSK020249718.1:0-23303 GCA_011763485.2 Isoetes engelmannii
AAGAGGAGGAGGAGGAGGAGCATTTCTAACATCATGTCACTAGGCAGCATCTCTCTTGGGAGAGAGAGAGATGCCTTGGCCACATGCTGAATTTGATATGACGAGAGAGAATACAAGAGGTGAGAGAAGGGGAGAGATGGGTAACAGTATAAAAAATTAACTCTCACCTTGAGAGATGATTTGCCCTTAACAGCCGTTATGGGCATTTTCATTGCCCGCTAACTTAACCATCCCCTTAACATTATGTCACCTGAAAATTTTTCCCAAAAATTTTCCCTGACCGTAATTTTGGGGTGCCATTTTCACCTGTTTCTTGGTCTTCAAGGCCGCGCAATTCCTTGAATTCCCACAAATTCTTGGATCTGCATTGCTGATTTGCGGTGTGGAGGTAACTGTTTAGCTTCTTTGTTCCTCTTCAATTCAATTGGAAGCAATATGTTGTTGTTCTCATCTCATATTTAATTGCAATAGATAATAAATTTTGCTTGCTTACCTAAATTCATTTGGATCTAATGTCGATGGCAACTAGATTTGCATTACCTGCAAGCAGCAAACCATACGTGCCTCCTCGGGTTGAGAAAATTGCTCCTAGACGGACCCAAAAGATGACAGGCCAGATTTTGGTTAATGTAGATTTAGAGACGAATTTTGAATTAATTCCCATCACAAATGAGCTAAAAGGGAAAAGATGTAAGCGAGTTCTTAGCAAAATTCAACCACCTGCTGAAATTGTGAGTGAATCTTCTTAGCCCGAGAATTCATTGTCAATTGTTGTGCATGAGAAAGAAAATCCCAAACAGACAGATGTAAAGAATAAAAAAAGTCTAGTCCAATGGACAGATCAGGGTGTTTCTTCTTCTTCCTGAACCTCCTCAATAAGATGAATTGGTTACCAATGGTAGCCTGAATCTTTCCAACACACAGTGGAGAGAAATTCTTGTGAAATTTCAGGCCCATTGTTGCTGGTCGAGTTGAAGTGAGACAAGTCAAGAACAAATGAAATAAACTTCAAGTTAAATTCAAAGATGAGAAAGAGGCTTGCAGTCACACTGGTTCAGAGCCTTCCACCTGGCGATGGTATGAAAGAATGGAAGAAGTGAAGTTTGGTGTGATCTCAAATAATCCCATTCCAGGTGCTGGAGATGATGGAGACTTTCGAAATGAGGCTTTTGAGGCTGCAGATTTACACACCATTTTTCTGAAGCTTTGATGAATGAAACTTTTTTATGAGACAGTGGGGTCTGATGCTGCTTTTTGAGGACCAGTTTGAGAGCAATGAAGACAAGCCTAATATAAACGTTAACATTGACAATACAACAAGTCCTATTAGGCAGGATATCCCAAATATCAAGACACCAACAAGGAAATAATACAGACTCTTCTAACCCCAGATCTGCAGCATGCATCAGCCTGGAGTTTGTGGTAACCCTGCAGGGAGGAAGAAACCTAGATTGCAAATTAATGAAGATATTGCCACAGGGATTCCACAAATGGCTAGCACTTTTGGAGAAACTGAAGTCAAGAAGTTGGATTTCATGGAAAAAGAATCTGTAAAAAAATAGCATTGGCAAAAAAATTGGAAACCATAAGATTTTTCAACAGCTTAAAGGTTGTTGAATCCATGGCACAAATGACACAAAGCATATGCCAAATGACCAAGGACACCCTGCTCGAGATTACCAAGCTAACTGCAAAAAATAAGGACTGAGAAAAGGTATGTTTTCACTTTCATGTTTTCAATTATCTTGAAAGAATAATTTGGAATAGATATCTTCATAAAAGAACAGTAGTCGTATAGATTTCCTAGAATAATATCCTTAATTGCCAATCTTTTCAAACTTTTCGTGTTGCCAATATAAGCCCCATTCGAGACATCATCATTTAACAATAATGGCTCGCCCTGCTCGTCCAAGAAATTCCTTGAGCCCTCCATCTTCTTCACGCAGCCACCTTTCTTCTTCATCTTCTGAATACTCCCGAGAAGAGTACTCAAATCCTCTAGGCATGGCAAGTTGCCATGGACGAGCCACATGCGAATTACGGCATGACCGCCATGGTCTCTTAGGCTATTGTCAAATTCATTGTAAACACGTAATTCATGAATATAAATTCTTTTATAATGTCATTGCATGTTGCAAAAATACATTGTTTACACAGGACTATATGTGTTTTCTTGTTTCTCGGATCACGATCCGTGATAAACAACAGTGTTGCAAATAACTTGACCATTTTACGAAGAAATGAAGTAAGTACCCGTTATCTTAGAAACGACGTCACTAAGTGAGTTAGCCCATCCTGTAGGGCCAATTTAAACAAGTGTCTGGAAAAAGTGGGAATGACATGCGTCTCACTTTTACCGTATGTGATTCTATGTACATGTACGACACTTGGCAATCCGTTGGAGTGGCACGATCTAGACCGTTGGTATACATATATATAGAGGAGCTTCATTCTTGTCAGACCATTCCGGTTCAATGCCAGTCTTGAGCCTTCCAGGCATCTGTCTCGTGTTCCTGCTCGCCTTCAGGCCATTGTATTTTTGATTTCTTGATCATTTATCAGATTCTTGCCGATTGTTCGCGATTTTTTGCGTATTTTCCTTGTTCTTCACATAGATTCATGACATTGGTTAGGGAAAAACAGGTCCCAAAAGTAAAAACTCAGATTGCCTCAGAAGAACATATTTCGAATAAAGGTAATCACGATAATGACGATGTGGATGTTGGGTCATTGAAAACCTACCAGGAAAAGGCATCGCCGACCTGCTCTTCAAGCATTTAAACCCAAGAGGTAGGATCAGATTCAGCCTCCAGATGAGTCGATATAGGCAATTCGGTCTGCGGGATTTCGCCAGATGCATGCAACTTTCAAATGGATAAATACCTGAAAAAGAAAGACCCCTTTTGCATCAAAGCATAAGTCAAAGCTATGTCATGGCGCATTTCCATTGATAAATTATTTGGGGCGGTTGGTGCAGAGAAGATCAATTTTCGAGAAAATAAGTTGAGTGCAACAAATTGCATAAGCAAGTGAGTGCGCCATAGTATCTGAACAACATCAACTGATCTGGAATGCGCTCTATCTTTAGAACAATTTTTCATTTAGATAAAAGCAGTTTCTAATGCTAAACTGTAGCTCCAGCTTGCACAATCTAACTGCACAAAATTAACAGAAGCAAGTACTAAGCTTTACATGGTTACATGTAGAGCGGTCTACATGGCTCCAAATCTGTCAAATTTCATCAACAAATCCATCAACAAAAACATCAATAATAGTCGTGTGATACACTGATATTTCACAAACTCGACTCTACATGGATTGCAGAAAATTAACAAAAGCAAGTATAAAGCTTAGCTTTTAAAGCAAAGATTGGTTTATATGGCTTCAGATCTGTCAAATTTCATCAACAATGATTAGAACAAACAGAATTGGCAAACATGGCCCCGTAAGCAAATCCAATCATGCAAATCACCCAAAAACAATCATTATTTTGTCACAATTCTTCTTTCTGTGGAAAGGCTCTACATGCATAAGAATTCGAACATACCCATAAACTATCTAACATGCATGCATCATAATGGAGAAAAAGCACTCTTGCATAAGATGTGCATGCATCATATGGGGAGAAAAAATAGTATCCCGTGCAAATAATTGGAGAAAAAACATTACCTCATAAGCTGTACCTCATAAGCAGTAGATATCTGGCATGCCCAACTGAGTAGGGGGATGAGGAGGACGAGTAAAAAAAATTGTCGAATCATGTTGGAGGAATGGGCAATAGTGGATGATAGAACAGAAGTCGTGAACATAAGGCTAGAAGGGAAAATGAGGGATCTGTGATGGTAGATTGGAGGGACGCAATAGGCACAGAAGAGACACTATTGTGAGAAGACGCCGATAACTGGCCACAAGAGTGAACCGTGCATATATAGCTGCTCGTCCCTATCCAAAATGCCAATCCAATGGCTCGGATCAATGCCATAATGATCGCGCCTAGTTAGTGCATTGGCTTCCCATGATGTGATGGTGAATAGACTGCCGTCCTTCAATATAATTTTTTTTTAATCAAAAGTTGTGCTTGCTTTGATAAACATTATCTGCTTCATCTCCTCGAGCAAGATCCTTGAGCTTCTCTTCTTGGATTAATCATGCTGTAGACATGCATGCAAGCCTAATAAACTCAAACCAAAACTAACCTTAAATGTTAGTGAAAGATTAACTGAGGTATAGTTGAGGACAAAGAGTCCAATAAAGACGCTTGTCTTGCAACTCTAAAAGGAAAATACAGCCTAGAAATTAGACGAAGACCTTTTCATGCAATTACAAAAGGTTAAAATTATTAGAAAACTATAAAAGCAAACATGCTCACCAAGATTACGAGCAAACGGACCAAGAACAGCAAGATCGCCCGAGTTTCTAATGATCTGAAGCAAAAGCACAATCGTCGCCGGGGGAAAATTCATTGGGAAGAATAGAGAAATTAGATAAGATAAGATAAGATAACATTTTTATCATCCACGGAGGCCAATTGGCTTATGGGACCTGTACAAGAGGAGCAGCATGCCCATTATGGTACGGATGAAAAAACCACAAGGGAAAAACCGTGGCTTGAATTGAGCTTATAGCTTAAAATTTTAGGTTTTGATTAGCGTGAGAATCTAATTCCTGAAAGTACACGCTAGGCGTACGACTAAACGAAAAGAAGAGGATCTAGGGTATCTAAGGAATATTGTATTAAATTTTCACACCTTTTTTGATAATTATAATTTAGATATTTTAAATGTCATTTCCTTATTCATTAAGTCCATCAACATTAGACTCATGATAAAAGTTCCATTTTTGTAATATACCGCCACCATTTGGGTCAATACATCTCATAAAAGGTTCACCTAACTTTTTTGTTTTGGGGGGGGGGGACCCGAAAATGTCCTCCACTTAGTACAATAAAGAAATAATCATATTTGTTTTTTGCTAATTCATGAGCCACCTCTTTACATTGCAATTTTAAGGATTCATGCATGTCCAAGGGTTCATGCATGTAGTGCTAAGCATTCATGAGTGACAAGTTAGCATTTATGCAAGATGTTGTAAAATAATAAAAATGGTCAATACTACTTAATATGCATCATCTTAATAGACATAGCAGAAGAAGAAGATTTTTAGGTGGTCATGCTAGGAGGAATTACTACAATATTCATTACTTGTTTGACATTTATTAAGATTCAAGGAATACTCTTTTTTATACTCATTTGGATGTGCATGCCATTAGAATAGTTGGATTCTTCATCTTATTTCAGGATCTTTTTGTAAAATTAAATAATCAGCATGTCGACGATCAACATGGTCACGTTATGATAAAAATACAATTTTTATGTTGTTGAGAATATATAAAGCATTATAAGAAGAAAAAGTATAACATTTGTTGGCGGAGAATCGACACGTCCAAGTTGTGATATACACATTCAACGTAAATAAAAAAGGGGGTATTGCAGAGCATTTTAGTGTTGGCATATAACATGGTGATAACATTTAGGAAGCAACCATGTAAATTGCCTGAATGTAAAAGGGAAAAATTCCATTAAGAACAAGTTTAGAATATATAACAAACAAAACTAACTACTTAATTTATTCCTATCCAAAAATCATTCCATTACACAAGCTTTAAGACCATAAAACAAACTTAAGTCCTTTGGTCAATGCTTAAATATGCTTAGGAGATCTGCGATTGTTAAAAAGAAAGGTTTTATTTTGATTAGTGTACTGATTATTCCATTAGATGCACTTTTAGACCCAATGGTCAAGGTTTATTAGGCCTAAGATCATGCCAATATTCTCTTGAGGAACACCAGGACATGCGTTGTGAATTTCGGAATAACATAGATGTTTGGTATTGACTTCACAGAGGGAATATTGACTTCTATTCACGACATGGTAGGAATGAGGGAATAAAGTGATTGTGAACATTCCCTTCTACCAGCTTATTTTTCAATGGGGGTGCTAATCGTGGGTAAAAGCAAGGTCTTGAGGGGCATTCAACTTGTCCGCGAGGGAAATTGTGAGAAGAGAAAACATTGTTATGAAGTGTAACTTGTCGGTGATGGAAATTGCGAAAGAGAAACATTGTTACGAAATGTCCATGCAGGGCAACATAAGGCGATTAGAGTGGATGCCCCGTGGCGAGGAATGGCGTGGCAGACGAGGGGAGGAGAATGATGAGGCTGTTGATAAGTTTCTGTCATCAGATTTTACATGTTTTTGGTTTCTATTATAAGCTTATCGATTACATGTTTCATGGACTCTACGAGTCTTAGACAGACACACACATTACTATTGTAACCTTTGAACTACATTCATGGACTCTCCTAGTCTTGGGTGGACTCACAACAAATTCACACAGAGACATTTCTATTATAACTTTCTGGATTACGTTCATCGACTCTCTTAGTCTCGATGGACTCTCTCATTCTCGGAGAGACAGACACACACACATACACACACACATTTCAAGAGAGAGACGAGAGCTTTGGAAAAGTTCTCCCATGTTAAAAGAGGTGTCATTCCAATAAGACTTTAGAAAAATCAAAAATACCACCAAAGGTCCTGGCGTGTCGGAAACATGGGCATTCTCCGCCAAATCTGGCCCCGCCTTTCTATTTTTAGCACTCGCTAAGTTCCCTTGACTTCCAAGCCTCACCCAAATCTAGCACAACGAAGACTTATCAGACGCGCCAAATCCCGCCACGTAATCCCTAAACACATCTTGGCCGTCAAAGCGCTTTCGTGTTATATGTTTCTTTGCCTGTGGCAGCATTTCTTTGTTTAAGCTCTTCTTCGCATTGGCCGGAGGCAGCGCCGTTCTTGAAGGGTGTCTCCATCGATCCGTCTTCTTTCCTTGTGCAAGGTGGAGCAATATGCCACAGCCGAGCTCAGATCTAGCCTGCCCTTTTCGAGCGCTTTGATTTGATAGTTTGTCTGAATTTCTCTGATTTGTTTGGTGGCCAAACGGCACAAGCCTCAAATTTTCAAATCCGTGCACACCCACATAGATTTGGAGCTCAAATCCGGCGAAACATTCGGATTTTGGGTTTTTCCATGAACCCAATTCCGTTCTCGTGGTGGGTGGTCGGATTGGGAAGCATCTCCGCAAAGTAGGAGCTATGGCTATGGCTAGAAGGGAGGCAGAAAATGGGTCTGAATTACGCGCATATTTCCGCATTATCTATCACGAATAATCTGATGCTTCTGATTCTTCTGATTCATCCTTGTGCGAGCCTTTCTCACGCTTCGTAAATCAGCTTTGTTTGCAGAAGTCTTCTTCAGCTTGTCTCAGAAATCCTCTTTTACCTACCAAACACTTCTCCGCTTTTTGCCTACTTTTATGCCCGCCGGAGTTCTTCGCCATTTAATGGTGTAAATTTTGGCCGTATTGCACAGAACAGCGGTCGACATTGATGTAAATTCTTGTCTGAATTGGGAGGGATAAGGCCAAAATTCGGGGCAATGATGGGATGAAAAAATTTCAGCTGCAATGGTAGTTTCAGACTGATCGATAGCCGTAAAATACAGGTTTAATTTTAGAGTTAGATTCAGATATGAAGGTGGAGGGAGAAGGAAGCATGTATTCCGACGAAGAACGGGAGGTTGAAAGGTCGAGAAAAAGGGATTCGTCAAGTGGGGAAGCAGAAAGCCTTCATACTTCGCCCGAGAGTTCGATCGGAACGGAAAATAATCCTGCTTCCAAAGGCCGGACCGGCGGATCGGTCCGGCAATATGTTAGATCCAAAATGCCGAGATTACGCTGGACGCCGGACCTCCATCACTGTTTTGTTCATGCTGTTGAAAGACTCGGCGGACAAGACAGTAAGTTCAGAAAAACAGAAAAAAAAACGCAGTTCATCCAGAAGTCTGTCTGTTCTAGCTTATTTAGCCTCTTAATCCAAAAAAATTCTTCCACCCAGTGCTCAAATTTGGATTATTTTTCCGCAGGAGCTACTCCAAAGCTTGTTCTTCAGCTTATGAACGTGAAAGGATTGACGATTTCGCACGTCAAGAGCCATCTGCAGGTATAAATTTCACGGATTCGAGATGGGATTTTTTTGGGTTTGTTAAATTCGATCTGAATTTTTTTATTTTTGCAATGCAAATGCAGATGTACCGGAGCATTAAAAACGACGAGAATGCTCACGGTAAGTTTACGGGAAGTAGAAAATTGGGCTGCAGATCGTGTAGTAGGGTAGTTACGACGTGCAAATGTTATTCTGCATACTGTGCATATTTAGCCGTAGGGAAGCTACTGATACAACTGCAAAAAACTGGCACGATCTGACCACCAAATCCGTGTTTTTTTTTTGGTTCTGTGCAGCCATTTCCGGCCGAATGATAGACGACGATCAATCTTCGGATTCGGCCTTGAGTCTACGGATCAGAACGGAGAGAAAACCAGAAATATTCACGAATCAGCAACATATTCAGCAGAATCATCCTCTTTCTCGTTCGATCCTCAGGCCGCTGGATTACCGAACATCCAGGTCAGTAATTAATACCCAAAATCTACTCTCGATTTCGCCACCATCACATCAAGCATGTGTTTGCATTAATACACATTTAATCTGCTGTATATTTATATGCATTCAATTCAAATTTGTTGCACAGATACACACAAAGACTTTGCAATAACTATTTATATGGTCATGTTTGGTATTGATTGTGGGTTTTAATGTTCTTGTTTTGCAGCAGAAATAACTATTTATATGGTCATGTTTGGTATTGATTGTGGGTTTTAATGTTCTTGTTTTGCAGCCATGATGAGGATTGGAATTCTAGACTGGAAAAAAGAGGATGGGCTGATGAGCCCTATTTGGATTGGAGGAGAAAAGAGCTGAATAAAGTGGCTTTGCTTTTGGGTGACCATCAATCCTTCTGGCACAAAAGTCAGCATCAGTATCAGAATCATCAACAGCCTGTTGCAACAGAATGGAATAGAAGCAGCATAGAAAGATTGAAGGATACTTGGTTAAAATCATGCAGCACCATACACAGGGAGAATCCTGCACAGGAAAGGATAATTAGGCAGAGAATAGAAGCAGAAAAGGATAGGCTGTATACTCAAGAATCAAGACTAAGCTGGAATTCTCCGGCGGCGGCGGACCGCGAGGCGAGGGCTGCAATGCCTTATATTCAGTTTGGTGAGGTGATAAGGCAGAATCCTGGAAGTAATATAGACAAGGGACAGACAATGGAGCTACTGGTATGGTTTCTATGGCCAAACAAACACTTAAGTGCATATTCTTCTTTTTGTTACTCTTGTCTGGTCACTTAGTATCATGCGGTGACGCATGATAACCAGTCGAATCGCACGGCCTTAGCGCCGGCGATATTTCATTCAAATTTCTGCCCTATTAATCTTTGGCCATATTTTTGTGTTTTTGATAAAGGTTGTGTTGTTTTGGCATGGTTGCTGATGTGAGTTTGATCTCATTTATGTTTTTTGGCAGGGAGGATTGAAGGAAAATAAAGAGGACCTGGAAGTTGTGAATGAAGCAGCAAATGGTAGATTAGGTTCCAATGGATTGGTAGATAGCTCATTATCCTTGGCTCTGCATCCAAGGGAGCTGTGTACTAGTCCCTCTTCTTCCTCTTCTGCTCATTTGGGTGTCAGAGACAAAAAACAATGCTCGCCTTTGCATGTGGACAACACCGCCTCGGGATTAACTTTAGATCTGACAATGTCAATTGGCTCTCTCTAACATGAGCTCTCTTGAATGATACCATCATTGTAAATTATTTGAATAACATCATCTTCTTCTCAATGTTTCCAGCCTCTAGATGTTTTTCTGGCTTCTAGTCACTTAATGCAATGTTTTTTTTAAGTCTTTGGTACTGATTGAGACCACTTTCTCGTGATCAAGTAGTGTTTTATACAAATCCTTGGAAGGGAAAGAATGATTGAAAGCTTTTTTAATTTGGCCCTACCTCTGCATGTAAAATGTAACTTGAAACATAGAAAATGGACAAGTGCAGATCTGTTTGTCAATAATGATTCAATTATTGATCCTGCCAGAAAGGAATTAGAAACTTGCTGCTTTGTTTAGACTTTCCGTGTGTTACTCGCCTCGAGAAGTGAGATGAATTCTTGGCAAAAATGCTTCCAGAGAAAACGAACATTCTTATCCTGTTGGATTGGTACACATAAAGAGTCAATTGGGTATAAATAAAGAATTGATTAGGTACATAATCTTATCGAATAAGGCAGGATTCAAATTGAAGACAAAGAACATATTAAGTATGTAGAAAAACATATAGAAAACCTCGATATGCTACAATAGAAAAGGAGAAATGGTACAAGTGATGCATTAACCTTGCATGGGAAACAGATTTGCAAATTAAAAAAAGGCTTAAGAATCTTCTAGCCATAGTCCACCATGTGCTTCATGTCCAAAAATTGGCAAGTTGGTGAGTGACCAGTCAACCAACAGCGACTCAGGATGATTTTTATAAAGGATCATTAATGCAGCAACAGTGTGCAACAAAAATTCTGGCACAATTATTCATAGCCTGTTGACAAATGTTAAAAAAATGTTGCAGATGCATAAACAAGGCATTTTCTAATCCCTTGGATCTGCATTGGAATTGTTAGGCTTGTTTGTGGTGGCTAATGTGGAAGATATGTCACCATCATGATTAAGTTGAGAAAACCATTGAAGATTCTATCTAGCCTTTGACAATTTCTTTTGCAGCAAAAGATATTGACAGAATTGCGCAAGCGTTATCCGTGCTTACGAGTGTTGAGTAGTAGAATGCAAGCGTTTTGAAGACTTTAAGAACTCTTTTCCATCGTCGGAAAATGTTGGGAGTTGGCTATCTACATCATCTGCCTAACTAGTACGGGCGAGCGGAGAAACTGTGGATTGCCTTTGTGTAGATGACATAGATGGAGCATCTTTGGCGTGTTGCAATTCAATTGCAATTCGATTCAATTCAATTCAATTCAATTCTACGCTTCGATCTTTTGATTATACTTACGCCAGTGTATGATGTAACCAAGTTGCCAACATTATATACAATATAGATATAGATAGAACAAGGCTAGTGCAAAGGAAGTGAATGTTCTAATTGGTTTATAATACAGAACTAAAGAATATGACACTCTATAGCCTGAGTTTATATCAAAGCAAGTGAATGTTCTAATTGGTTTATAATACAGAACTAAAGAATATGACACTTCCATAGCCTGAGTTTCCTTGTATCAGGTATATCATTTGCAACATTATAGAATTTCCTCTGCCAAAATTCATGTAACAGCATCTAATCCATTGCCAGTTCTAATCAATTACTTGATTGCCAAATACTAAGCAGATTATTCCATAATCTGTCTGTCACATGTCCTACAGTTTTGAAACAACTGCACCCTTCAGAATTGGAGTCTTTGGCCCAAAAAACAGCTGCCTGATTCTGGCAACCGCCATAGCCAGAGCTTGATTGCTCGGAAATAAGTCAAGAATCAGAGACCCTGGCACATGTCTTACCGTTGGAGGGATGGAAGTTTTTTCTTTTTTCTCTGTTATTTGAGGCACAGATTCTACTCGAGATGCAGAAATTCCATCCCTTTTAGACGTTATACATGGGATGATGCATGGTACAGACTGCAAACAGAGCACAACAGAACAGACAAAAAAAAAAAAAAACAAAAAAAATCACTTAGCCCAAGCTTCCAGTGTCTGTCGGTCAAACGATTTTAAATATGGGAGCTCAAATTCCAAGTCCAAGCCATGATAGGCTGCATCAGACATGACAGAGGCCTCCATTTGGGAAGAGGGATTTTTTTGGCAGATCCTTTTGGCTGTGGCAGAGGCCATTAGACGTTACTCTTCAAGGTATAAAGGCCTGTAATGATCGCCCCTTTTTTGTCCCTGTTCTATCCTGCCTGATTCAATCCCACTTGAGCCTTCAATGCGCCGGATCCAGTTTGACAATCTGAACAGTTTAGCCCTTAGAACCCTAATTTTAGCCTAGCATGCTGCAGCGGCAGCCCCCACAGAATTTTTTTACTCGTATTCTTTTCTGATCCTGTGAAGCTTCTGTGCCGGATTTGCACATTATTATATTGGGTTTTGGGATTATCGCCCTTGTCTTGCTTCCTGCGCCGGATTTGACCACTGCCTAAACCTACGTAATCTTCTGGGTTTTTTTTTTCGTGGGTCTAATTTGTTCTGAAATCGACCACGATGGATCCATTCTTCTATTCTTTTTAAAACGTGCAGGATTCAGAAGAGCATGTTTGTTGCTAAATTGAGGCAGTGTTTGTTCACGTTAGAGATCTGGCAAAAAGGGTTGGATTTATGCTGCTGCACGCTCTGACAGGAATTGAAGGATCCACCACTTGTTAACAGGCCTGACACGGTCCACGTTGCATGTACGTGAGATCCTGTTGGCCACGATATGACGTGCATGGGGCCTCAGCAGTGCATCGTAGCCGTTGGTTATTTTTTACGTTATTTGGGCAATAGAATTTTCTTCCATTAATTAATGATATTCATTCTAGCTTACAAGTCTTCTTCATCCTTTGTTCAATGCCCACCGATTCTCAAACTAGACTTAACCCCAAACAAACAACATTAGTCATTTTCAATATTTAGTGGCGAAGATTAATAAGAACGAAAGTGCTAAGGAAAGAATACCTGACACTTGAGATCGACATTCATGGAGTTGGGGTTTAGCGCACACGTATCGTGCATGACTGAGGGCTAGGACCCAAATGATCAAGTACGTGACATCTCAGATCGGCATTTGTAGACCTAGTGTTTAACGCACATGTATCGTGCATGATTGAGGATTAGGACCCAATGAACAAGTTTGATGCTATTTCATACGAAGCGTCTTGAGTAGAAGAAGAAGAGGAAGAAGAAGCAATTTTTACATCCGAATGAACAAATTTCATGTTAAACCCTAACATCTTGAGTAGAAGAAGAAGAAGAAGCATTTTTCACACAATGTCACATTCGCAACATTCGATTGGTCATGTGACGCACACACCACATCAACATTGTTTTCTTGGGTCGCCCCTAACCACATTGGCTACTTGAGGAGCATAAAATTTTACGTCATGCCACATTGTCTTGCCCCCAACCCTAACCACATTGGCTACTTGAGGAGCAGAAAATTTTACGTCATGCCACATTGTCTTGCCCCCAACCACACTGGCAATGAGAGGGAGCAATATTTTTGTCATGGCACATTGACAACTTCCAATTGGATATATGCCACACACACCACACCAACATTGCTTTCTTGGGTCCTAGGAGCCTCCAACCACATTAGTGTAACAGGCCCATGGAAGACCGCTCCAGTATTCAATCCTTGAATGTGCCTGTGGGGCTTCCCAAGACACCGGCATAAATGGGTAGATGCGACTACTCATAAACGTCTAGACGGTTTTGCCTAATTGGTTAAGGGCATGTCAGTTAGGAACGTTACAATTGGTATCAGAGCAGGTCTCGAGTTCGAGTCTCCAGGGGTGCCTATATGCATGTGTAACTTGTTAAACTTGGTAACCACCCAGTCAGTGGGTATACTGGTTAAGGCATTGTCTTGGATGCTCGAGGACGAGCATGGTTCTAGTGGGAGAGGTTGTAACGGGCCCATGGTAGACCGCTCGAGTATTCGATCCTTGAATGTGCCAGTGGGGCATTCTCGAGACACCGACATAAATATGTGCCAGTGGGGCATTCCCGAGACACCGACATAAATAGGTAGAAGCGACTACTCATAAACATCTAGAAGGATTTGCCCAGTTGGTTAAGGGCATGTCAATTAGGAACATTTGATCCAATTGGACATATGGCGCACACACAACCAACATTGCTTTCTTATGTCCTACCCCCAACCACACGACGCACACACAACACCAATCTTGCTTTCTTATGTCCTGCCTTCAACTACATTGGCAGCATCCAATTGAACATATGGCACACAACATCCATTTGAACATATGGCACACACCACTTTCTTGGGCCCTTGTCCCAACCACCTTACGTTGGATGCAACTCTGAGCGGCCTTGAACTCGAGACATATTTGTTTTAGGATTAGTGTGTTATCCGAGGGGGTGCAACTAATGTAAAGTCTATACAAGAGAAATTAACCCTTATACAAAAATTTTCTAAGAAAATATCCCTCATATTTCATATACCCCTACCATATTTCCTTCATATCCATACAAAAATCAAGCAAAAAAATACCCCCTCCCATATTATACGTACAGTTTTGGCCCCAAAAAAACACCCTCCCGTACACTCACATGTTTTTTCTACGGTTTCTTCTAACTGCACCCCCTGGGGTGTGTTACCACTAGATCCAATGCCAGATACGATTTGCCAATGCCTTACAAGACGTCATTGTCATCAGATATGCATTATGCAAATTGGCTTGACATTCCAACCTCTAGAGTGAACATGGGGTCCTTCCCCAACTATTCCATCATCTCTTCCACGCTCACTCCTTGAGAAGTAAATTGGGGCTTTCGGACTCTCTAGTTGTTGACAAGGAATTGTCCGTGCCAAAAGGACAACCCCATGCCCATTCCAATCTGGATAACGCAATGGCATGCTCAAGGCCATGTTAACACATTCTTAAAAACCTCCTCCCTTGCTCCTCCTCTTGTTGGGCTCTAATTCAAAACTATGAACATGCCTATTCTAGTATAACATCCAATATCCTATAGAGCAATGTTAATATTAATTAGTGAACACATGTCCCTATCTCATAGACCAATTGGTCTCGTAGAAAATGCTCTCCCCCACAATATTCCAACGTTGAATTTAGCACATCTACATGCGCATACACACCCTACCTTTTAGCACATTTTGTTATATTCAACTTGTCCTTGTCTCAAAATATCCAAAGCATAAGAACTGGTGGTGCCCACGATTATTCTATACCATAATCTATCATCCTTTCATTTGCATAATGTGTACAACTTCATATAATTGTAACACCGAGAATCCCCATCATATTGATTGGGTGAATATTGTACACATTTGCCTGTTTATTGCCACCACTCCACATGGCTAGTACAAACAATCAGGTTTTCATTTACTCATTTTCCCTTGAAGCTCATATACTAGAAATTCAGTTTGATACCGACACGCAACGGTTCGAATCCTCTCACCCCAGTAGCGGTTCCGTCCGATCTGTCAGGTTTGTAACTTGTATTGACTCCACAACATATTTATAGATAAAAAAATTCCACCGTTGTTGAAGTACAACTTACAATAGTTAGTATTGTTGGAACTTTGTTTGTCTTTTTTGAATAATCAATGTACAATTCCTCATCATAAGCTAGCTATGGATGCTCATAGGCATGTTTATACAAATAACAAATTGCACAAATGGGGCCGCACAAACGCATACACTCAAAGCAAGAATTTGAATGTAGTTTAATATAACATACGGCGGAAAGGGTGGAGAAGGGCCCAATTGTTTCTTTTCATAACAACCACCGAAATATAACAATCATTATAATCAATTAATTCCCCCATGACCCTTTTGTTGTTTTGGTGCATATTGTGCCCGGCATCTACTTGTTGGTTCGAACCATTGGATGAGAATTTGAAGCAATCCAGAGCGTCGGAGGGTACAACATGTGAGAGTACACAAACAGTACATGTTGCCATTGCACAGTGTTTTTTGGCGATGGTTGGATTACAAATTTTAATCTACATATATATGTCTTTTAACTATGGTCTGTCGATATATGCGCCTCCACGAACATGCACAAAAAC
Organism: Isoetes engelmannii; assembly: GCA_011763485.2. Taxonomy (NCBI): domain Eukaryota; kingdom Viridiplantae; phylum Streptophyta; class Lycopodiopsida; order Isoetales; family Isoetaceae; genus Isoetes; species Isoetes engelmannii. The sequence goes on from JAANSK020249718.1 coordinate 15,778, forward strand.
ATCGGGAGGGTGTGTGTGTGTGTGTGTGTGTGTGTGTGTGTGTGTGTAGGGTGTCAATGGGGGAGTTAATTGATGTAAATGGTTGTTATGTATATGGTGATTGCCATGAGAAAAAAAGAAATGAAAGACCCTTAAATCTGGGCTCTTCAGGTCTGGCGCTTGGCGGACTAAAACTTAAAGGTTTATAGGTATTCGTTATGACTTATTATATGGTTTGTGTTGTAATAATAAAATTGGATCCTTTTAAGACCATATGGAAAGGGAAAAGGCCACATAAATTGCCTTGCTCTGTCAAGACAAAATATTATTGCTTTTTATGCAATGTAAAACAAGGTGCCCAAGCACTATGGATTGCCACAATGCCATGTATGATTGCAAAAGGGGAAAATGAAAAGTCAACAATTTAGAGTAGCATATCTAGCCTCTTAGCAGTTTTTCACAACCAATTCAATTAGAAGCTTGTCGTGATGTTTGGACTGCTCTGGTATATATCTACTCCATTGTGAAATGTCTCATGCTGTTAGAAGTGTATGTTCATTTAAGAAGGAAGGAAGGAAGGAAGATAAACAAGGGTGCATTCGTATTCCCTCGATTTTTGGACTGCTCTGGTATATATCTACTCCATTGTGAAATGTCTTGTGTCATGCTGCTAGAATTGTATGTTCATTGAAGAAGATAAACAAGGGTGCATTCGTATTCCCTCGTTCATCATGCTTCAATCATTGTATTCCAAGACAAAGTACCTCTCTTCAACAAATTGTCAAATAGGTTGTGTGTATACCAAACTTAACATACATTATTATTGATATAAAGACCCATTTGTAATCTAGTTAACAAGATGTAACCATGCAAACAATGTGATTATATCCCCCTTGCAATTCCCATCTTTTGTATACCATGCAATGATCAAAGTCCAGTTGCATTCTATATGCCCATTCTCTCAAGCTCACCAACAATAAATATGCACTGGGGGATGTTCATTTTTGGATTAGATTGCACACAAAATATTTTCCTGTTTAGATTATAAGGCGACAGAACGTTCACAAGTTGTTGTTATGATAAGAGTTTCACAACTTAATAAATTTCATGTTTCCATTGCCATGATCCTATCTCTCGTAGTATCAAATGCTCATTGATTGATAGGTCTAAACATTTGAATGTGGTAGAAAGGCTAAAAATGAAGGGATTGATAGTTCTAAACATTTAGAGGGCTAAAAATGGAGGTAAAACTATTAAATTACTAGCTCAGCCTTGTTGGCTGTCCAGGAGGAGATATTGAATTCAGTTTATAGTCTCTAGGTAAGTTTAACATTGTAGTGGGAACTACTCCTAAACTTATGGTCTTGCTTATGATAGACAAATAAATTAGAATGCATTCTTGCTTCAATCCTAACATTGTAGTAGGAGCTACTCCTAAACTTATAGTCTTGCTTATGATAGACAAATAAATTAGAATGTGTTCTTACGCCAATCCTAATGTTTTAGTAGGAGCTACTTGTAAACTTATGGTCTTGTTTATGATACACAAGTAAATTAGAATGCGTTCTTGCGCCAAACCTACTTGACAAGTGGACAAGAAATCCCTTCCTCGGTCTCTAAGACAGGGTCCATGAATAGCTTTTGTTGGAAAGATGAAGCAGGTTAAAAATTGGGTTAAAGTATGGGGTAGGAATTGGTTCTTGAAGAAGAAACAGGAAAAGCAGTTGGTATATAGTCAGATGAGAGATCTGAGGTGTCTTCTTTTTACTGATAAGGATACCAGATTGCAAGGGCAAGAACAGGCTCTGGAGCTTAAGGTGAAGCTAGTAGAAGAGAACGAGGCTAAAGCTTTGACTATCAAAAGTAGAAGCAAGTACATAAATTTCATGAATAAAGGTAGCTCGGCCTTCTTTTTTAGGGCTGCTAAGAACAGAATAGCTAGCAATGGGATCAGTAAAGTTAGGACTCACAAAGGGGATACCTTGGACACTCAGAAAGAGATTGAAAAGTATTTTTACACAAAATATTCTAAACTTTTTGAGGAACAACAGGTGGACAAAGATAAACTAGATGACTTTTTCAAAGAAATCCCTTCTTCCCAGGACATTAAGGATGATGATCTTCTGGAGGTGCCTGTTGAAAAAGAAATCTGGGAAACACTTAAATCTATGGCTCCAGGGAAGAGCCCAGGACCACATGGATTTCCCCCTAAATTCTATCTGGAGTTCTGAGATATCATGAAGGATGACATCATAATCTTCATCAAAAGTGTCTGGAAGGCTAAGAGAATCAGCCCAAGTATCAATGCAGGGTAGATTGCATTGATACCTAAGGTTGAAAATTCTGAGAGATTGGGATCGGAGATCAATCTCCCTAACCAATGCCATGTATAAGCTCCTGACAAAAATCTTTGCAAACAGGCTCAAAATGGAACTGCAAAGGGTAATTAACCCATGTCAGTCTGCCTTCTTACCGAATAGAAATATCTTGGATAATTATCTTGGGGCTTCAGAAGGACTTCATTGGAATAAATTGTCTGGACAAGGATGCCTTCTATGAAATTGGACTTCCAGAGGGCTTATGACACCATTAGATGGCAGTTTCTTCAGCAGGCTATAAAACACCTTGGCTTCTCGAATAAAGTCTATGAGAAAGTCTTGAGTTTGAATGATGCAGCCTCCTCGGCCTTGCTAATTAATGGCACCCCCACTAATCTCTTTAAATGTAGAAGGGGTGTCAGACAAGGATGCCCCCTAGCTCCTTACCTTTGCTTGATGGTAGCTGAGATGGTCACAAGGCTGGCCCTCACCATGCAGTCTAGGAATTTGATCAATAGTTTACAATTGCCCAACCAGCTTGGAAGTTTTGTCTTGATGCAGTATGCTGATGATACTTTTGTGTTCCTGAAAGAGGCAGATGATAGCTTGAAGATTTTTTTTGATGCCATGGACAAATTTGGAAGTGTCTCGGGGGTTAGACTAAGCAGAACCAAGTGTGCTATAATCATTGATTCTGATAGACCTTCTATTCAGCAAATTCAGGTTATAGAGAAAGACTCTGCTACCAAGATTCTTGGTGTTCCACTGGCCCTCAATAGCTCCATTCATGGTCTCTGAGAACCTGTGGTAAATAGAATCAAGAATAAACTGAAGTATCCATCTACTCTTTCCTTGGCAGGCAGAGTTGAGATAGCAAATGCAGTGATTGCTAGTACTCATGTGTTTTTCTCATCATCCATTGTGGCTGATAAAGCCTCTTACAACAAGATTGAATCTGCAATCAGAAACTTTATTTGGCAAGGAGCTCACAAGGTTGGTTGGGCTGACCTAATCAAGTCCAGAAAGAAAGGAGGTTTGGGTTGTAAGTCACTTTTCATTCAAGCTCAAGCTTTGGCTGCCAAAGTTGTTTGGAGAGCCATTCATACAATTAATGCTTCTCCTGCCCTTAAACTGGTCAGGTATTGGGTGGAACAATCTCACCTTGTTGGTAATAAGTCTATGAGGCATCTGTAGCCTGATTCTGCTTTCTTCTAGCTCACCCCTTATTCCTCTACATCTCCTACTTTGAGACGAATCCTACAGGCATGGAACCAAGCCTCTCTTTGCTTCAGACCCCCTTTGTTGGATGCTAGGATTAAGAACTTAAATTTCTTCTAGCATCCTGCCTTTGTTCCAGAAGAGAGTGGTTGCTTGGCCCTACAACACCCACAAAAATACAATCAGTGGTCAAGAGCTGGTTTGAATACCGTTGGCAATCTCAGGACAGGGGATGAATGGATGTCCTGGGATCATATTAAAACTAGAACTAAAGGGTCTCGGGTGGATAAAAAGATATACCAAGCTATTATGAAAGGGCTTGATACTGTGTAGGATATAGTGGAAGAGAGTAACCTCTGGACTCTCAAAAACTAAGAACTCTATTTAGTTAAGGTCATTTATGAAGCCTTGATGGATTTTTAGATCTCTAAGGCCTACAGTTTGTGGCACTGTCAGGAAAAAGTTTTGGCTGGCATTTGTGCCAAGGGATGGAAGTGCTATGGTGCCTCAAAGATGATCACTTTTAGGTGGCTAGTGTTGCACCAGAGATTAGCCACCAATAAAACTAGAGCCAAATTTGACACATCTGTCTCACAGTTCTGCCCTTTGGGTTGTGGGGCTGAGGAGACATCAAACCATGTCTTCCTCTGCCCCAAAGTTTGGACCTGGTTATCCCAGGTGAATAGAGGTTTTCTTGCTAATCTGCTTGAATTCTTGAATGGAGAAACCCGAATCCTAAACTTTATAAGGGCTCTTGCAACTTGGATTGTTTGGAAACACAGGAACTTGGTGGTGTTTGAACACAAAACCCCTAACATTATATGGATGAAAGCATGCTAACCCCTAACATTATATGAAAGCCGGCCTTCATGATATGTGGGACAAGCGATGAACTCACAAATCCGCTCCTTATGCAAATCCTGCTTCTTGAAGGTGGGAAACGCAGAGAGTTGCTGTCGCACTATTAGCGCCATATCATCCTGTGTAAGTAAATCAGAGCGAGTGGCGTTTTGGAAATTCAGAGTGTCTAACTCAGACGGAGTTCTAGCCATAAAGGAGATAGGGCGACTGGAGGAAGCCATAGCTGAAGAGTGAAGAAGCAGAGACGCAAAGGATGGAGGAGCTCGAATGGAGAAGGAAAGAGACGATGGGGTTCGCGGCTTTTGGCTAAAGGGTTCATATAGGGTTTCTAGCCAAAAGATCGCAACCGTTCACTGTTGCCAGATGGCAGAAATCCAAAGGGTGTCTCTTGGAGTTGCATGCCTTAACAGGTGTAAAAAGGATTAAAATCCAAGGGTTGATATCTGTTGATCCAACGGTGAGGATGATCTATCGTGTAACTGAAGCTGTAATAATGAGTATTACTGGTACGAAAAGACGTCTATGGGCTCAATTAAGAGAGGCAACTCGATAAAGGGATAATTAATCCACCAAAAATCTTTTGCAAAGTACGGAAATATCTGTAGAGGATCGCAGATGCTGCAGAATATTCTTGTAATAAAGCACGGCGGTTGCGCTAGCCAGCTGGTCACTCGGTGGGGCTATAAAAGGTAGGACTTAGGCTCAGTTGAGCATCAGATCGCCAAGCATTTTATTGCGCCCTTAACATCTGTTCTACCTGTACTGCTGAAAAGATGTCGGATAACGCAAGTTCTGGTCCACAGAATCCACCACAGTTCTGCATGGAGTGGATAACCTGTAAAATGGACTGGGTTGATCTGTTCCGTTTGAAGAATCGGGGTATTCCACTGGACGCCTGGCTCGCTAGGCGGCTAGATGATCCAGAGGATGAACGAGGAATGTCTCTAGAGGTGATTCTTCATCTGGACTATGACTGGCGGGCTATACTTCATCCTTCGTGTTGCAATGTCCCCACACCATGATCAAATTACCGGGATGTATGATCAATGGAAGGAAGCCAGAAAACCAAGCGTGGTGCAGGAATGGAGCGGCTGATTTTATACCGATTGTAAATAGCTATGAAAATACCTGCTAAATGTACACCCTGTTTTGATAATATAAATCAGAGTTTGAAAGACTTCTATGTCTCGTCTTGTGAATCAGTATCTGAACTGCCGTCTTTGTTGAAGTTTTCTTTTGTTCTGAATGGCTTTAAGCGAAATCCATTAACGAGTGAAGGTAATGGAGTTCCATCCAATTCACTCAACTGAAAGACACCTGGTTTGACAACTTCATCTATTTGATACGGACCAAGCCATCGAAACTTCAATTTTTCGGGATGATTCTTGTATCTGGAATCATACAACAGAACCAATTCACCCTTGTTGAACTGCTTCTTGAGTAACTTATCATCATGCCACTGTTTCGTGAGTTGTTTGCCTGTGAGGACTCTGAGATAGGCATCACGTCTTAACTCATCCAATTTTTCCAGCTGGAAGACTCGTTTCTTGAGTGCTGCGGAAGGGTCATGCACTGTGGCCATCTGGAATTTGAGTGATGGTAACACATATTCAAACGGCATGAGGGTCTCTTGGCCATACACAAGTCGAAATGGAGTCTGTCCTGTGGAAACTTTGTACGTGGTGTTATATGCCCACAGCACAGTGGGTAACTTTTCGTGCCAATCTTTGCGTGAGGCGTCACAAATCTTCTTCAAGATGTTTAGCAGTGTTTTGTTGGTGCTCTCGGCGAGACCATTACCTTGTGGGTAATAGGGTGTGCTTTTCCGGTGATGAATCTCAAGGTAGTCTGTGAGCTCTTTGATAGTACTGTTCACAAAGTGGACTCCACGGTCACTCACAAGTTTTGTGGGTAAACCGTACCGTGTAATGATCTGTGTGTACAGGACACGTGTCGTGCTTGCGGCTGTGTTATCAGGCAAAGCACAAGCCTCAGCCCACTTAGTCGCATAGTCGGTGAGGACCAAAATATACCGTGCCCGTGAGCCAGTGGCAGGAAGGGAGTGGTCCATTTACTGAAGGGAGTGGGTGTGGCAACGGGGGTCAAAGGCAAAGCATCCCGTGCCGTGGGCCTTCCTACCCGTTGACAAACATCACAGGTGCGAGCGTGAGCATGAGCATCCTTGAAGAGTGTGGGCCAATAATATCCAGCAAGCAGAATCTTCCGGGCCGTGGCATCACCAGCAAAGTGTCCACTGCCAAGGCCTTCGTGGGCTTGCTTGACAATGTCTGGGATCTCATGAGGGAGAACACATCTTCTCAAAACCATATCTTTACCTCGTTTATAGAGATGTCCCGAAATCATAGTGAAGTCTTTAACTTCACGGAGAAACTGTTGGCGGCGTGCCTTCAACTTTGCCTGTGAAAGGGTGGAATCTTCCACAGGTAACGCGCCCGTCAAGAGATAATGTTGACAGTCATGGAACTAGTGAGGTGTGGCCGTGACTAGAAAGAGTGGTGCATCCGGGAATGCATCCGATACACCTGAAGAAGAGTCATCTGTGTGGATCCGTGAGAGATAATCGGGCACAATGTGAGATTTTCCCGGCTTGTGAATGATCTCAAAAGGGGCAAACTCCTGCAAGAGCAGAACCCAATGGGCGATTCGGCCAGTTGGTGTGGTCTTGTTGATCAAATACAGGAGAGCCTGATGGTCCACAAAGAACTTGATCTGACTGCCGAGGAGATAGTGACGGAACCTTTTGGTTCAGAAAATAAGTCTCAAGGCTTCACATTCCGTGGCAGAATAATTCTTTTCTGCTGGATTCAGTTTCCTGCTGGCAAACCGAATAGGACGATCAATTCCTTTTTCAGACTCTTGAGCAAGAACAGCACCAATTGCAAAGGCAGAGACATCAACATGGACATGAAACGGCTTGTCCCATTGAGGTGGAACCAGCACTGGGGCTTGGGTCAGCAGCACCTTGAGCTCCTTGAAAGCAGCATCAGCCTGGGGAGTCCCCGCCCACGCCCAGTTGGACTCATCCCCAGTGAGCTTGTGGATAGGGTCAGCTTTGGCTGCAAGCCCTGGAATAAAGGTGGAGTAATAGTTTACCTTGCCCAAAAAGGATCGAGTCTCTTTGATGTTGGT
>JAANSK020249719.1:0-13391 GCA_011763485.2 Isoetes engelmannii
CTTTCTATTTTTAGATTTGAGCTGCTTATCCATTAGCATCTGGAATATTCTAGAACATGCTAGGGCCATCTAGAGCTCTCTAGAGTATTCCATTTGATTTGGCTTCACCCTTAACTATATTTGAACTTCCAATTATGTTAAGGAATTAGTGGTTGGTCTAGAGGTAAAGATTGGGGGTTTGGGGGCAATGACTAAGGTTCAAATCCCTTCTAAAACATAAATATTTTTTAAATGAAGTTCAAATGAGCTTGAAAGAGGGACGGCCCAGATCGCGCCACGTGGCATCTTTTTGGCCATTGATAGGGCAGACACTACATACTCAACACGAACACTATTTATTTATATTAGAATTAGAGGATACAGTATTTTATGGTGCAGACATTATTACATCAAAAAGGTCATCCTTATAAAACCCAACCTATCATAGCACACATAAAAATCAGACTGAATTCAGACATAAAATAGAACCATCCACAGCTTCAAACCAAAATCTATGAATAGCAGCATAAGATCTTCATATACTCATTGTTTCTTCAAGCTCTTCCCAATTCTTCGTGTATTTTCCCTATGGAAGGGGTGTTTTTCCAAGGCTTCTACATACGTATATAGGGGTGTTTCTTGCTATCCTAAGCATGCAGGTGACATATGCTCATATAATAAAGGTGAATCTGTGGGGGATTCTACCACTCTCAACTATGTGGCTAGAGGGGCATCACTCTCAACTACGTGGTGGAGAGCATATAATAAAGGTGAATCCCCCGGGGGATTCTTCCACTCTCAACTATGTGGCTAGAGGGGCATCACTCTCAACTATGTGGTGGAGAGGGGGGCATCACTCTCTATGGTTGGGCATATATCGCCAAGTCTGTTCTGAGTAACACTCATGTCTACATCACTTTTGCTTTGCTAGCTCCAGTCTCAAAGTTCAAAGAGATACTGACCATTATACGTAATTTTGTTTGGGGCGGAATGAAATCGGAGCAACCACCAAATTCGCATGGAAGAAGTGTGTGCGCTCGAAGATAAACGGTGGGCTCAGTGTGATGGAATTATCGCTGCTTTTTAAAGGTAGTTATCTCAAAGTTCATATGGAGAATTCTTTTTTATCAGACCCAGCCTTGTGGCCTGCGTTTTCTTGTCCAGGATTTACAGCATTCATGTCCTTTTAGTAAGTCCTCCCTCGTACCTTGTCTACCTTGGGCTCTATTTTGTCCCTTGAAGCCATATCATCGTGCTTCTCCTTTCCTTTGTGGAGTTCCCAAAGCTTGGAAAGATGTCAGCTCATTAGTTACTTTTCATCCTCTATAGTGGTCCCAAGCCTCTTCTCCCTTCCTGTGGGTACCCTTGCTTCGCCTCCCTAGATCGACTCCTCTAGTTTGTACCATGCATCCAAGGACTCAGCGCAATGTAGTTCATCTTGAGGCTTGGTATTCAATGGGCGCCTTTGCTCATGGTAGCAGTTTAGAGACACCTATGGACTGTCACGGCTAGATTACTATATATGGGAAGATGTTGCAGATAGTATTTCATTGCAGGATAGGTTCAATACTGCATATGTTTTATACTCAATACGTATTTTTCGAATGATATGGCACTTTTTTGACCTATAATACTTCAAAAATACCTGGCATCGGAAAAAATTTGCATAAGCGAACCTTCAGTTTCGCTTACGCAAAAAAATTTTGCGTGCCGCAAAAAAAAAAAAAAAAAAAAAAAAAAAGGGGAGATTGTCTAAGCGAACCTTTAGACTTGCTTATGCCAAAAAAAAAATTGCGTAAGTGAAACTGAAGCTTCGTTTATGCGAACTTTAAAAATATATATCCTAATTCATACATTTCGTGTAAGTAAACCTTCGACTTCGCTTACGCGAAAAGTTTTTTGCCTAAGCGAAACTGAAAGTCTGAAAGTTCGCTTAGGCAAAATTCAAAAGAAAAAAAAATCGTAAATTTCGCATACGTAAAACAATAGTTTCGCTTACGTGAAAAACTTTTCGCAGAAGCGAAACCAATGTGGAAAATTGACACCGTAAAGTGCGTCATTGATACAAAAAGTTCACATTGAGACATGCTCATCAGAGAGAATGTTTCAAACGAGAACTTGGATTTTGTTAAAAGTTGTCAAAAGAGAATTTGAATTTTCTAGAAGTTGTCAAAAGAGAATTTAACATTTTATAAAAGTTGTCAAATAAATGAAGCATTTTCTAGGGATGAGATTATGCAGAAGTGATGAATAACTAATCATCAAAATCATGACATTTTGAGGATGTTTCAAGTTCCAATTTTCTATTCACTTTCTTACAGATATGTTGGAACAAATGAACATACTTCGTGCTATTGTTCAAAAAAAAATTATTGATGGTGAGTCCTGACAAGAGAAAACATACCGGTAAAACATATGTATCAATTTAAGTATTACAGATTTTGGTGAAGGTGCATGTAGATTTATTTAACTTCTTTATAATTCAAATGTACAACTTCAGTTATATGTGAAAGATAGAAGTATCATGTGTGTGTGTTTTTTTTTTTTTTTTTTTTTTTTTTTTTAAAGAACGTAAATATATTATCATGAGAAAAATCAAGACCGCATGAAAAAAAAACTATAATAGATAGTAGTTTTAACGTCACGCCACTAGGCAACATCCAACTGGACATATGACTATACACCACACTACATTGCCCGGTTGGGCCCTGCCCTGAACCACCTTACATTGTGTCTTTTGAGACTAAAAAACCTATCCTACTTGGACATTGTAGTTCTTTTGGAAAACCAGCACTCAGGGCGTCTCTTCCTTGGAGTCTCTTTTATCAGTTTCGCCCATATCCTAATGCTTCCCCCTTCTTAAAGGGCCTACTTGATGCTTGAGAGACAGCTCGTGCACCCTTTCAGATTAATCCTGATTCTTGCACACAGTTATGTGCTCCGTGTTGGTGGATTCCATTCGAAAATCGTTTGCCTCTCTGTGATGATGTACATCCGTTGACTCAGTGGTGTTGGAGGCTAGCTGGAGTTCTCACTATAGGTGCTTGGTATGAGGCGGGTCACTTGTTATACTGGGGTGCTTTTCAGACTAAGTTCATGCTATTTCGATGGGACAGAGGTATTTGGAAAAAGTTAGCTAATGTTCAGCCAGCCACTCCCTCCCAAACAACTGATGTGCCTATTTGGATTATTCCCCAAATTATTAATGCACAGCGTCTTGTGCATTCTTTATATCAGAAGTTCGCCGACGTTGATATTGTTCCCCTTCGGGCTGGTTGGCAACTCCGCCTTCCTCCTCCTCAATGGAAGCGAATGTGGTCCTGGGCTTGGGATAAGTTGCTTCATCCCAAAATCTCTGCCTTGTGGTGGCAGATCCTTCATAGATATCTGTGGGTTAACGTGTTGGTCCATAAGTTTGCTCCCCATATTTCGGAACTTTGTCCATTGTGTAAGCGGCAACCTGAAACTCTCGAGCATTGTTTTTACAAGCTCAGCTAGTTTGGTCGTGGTTGTTCTCTCTCTTTCATGTGGCCTTGACTTGCGAGCATTGAAGTGCTCCTTGCGATTTACCCCTCCACTTGGAACAGGTTGCGGCTTCAGGCTTTCCATTTGGCATCATGTTGGTTGGTGTGGTCTATTTGGAAAAGGCGAAGGTGGTGTATCTTCAAAGGCTTAACAATTACTGCTGACCAACTTTTTCATGAGGCACAAGATAGATTGATGAAGGCATACCAATGTTCTCATCTCGCATCTGAGAAGAAACACTTGATTTTTGAGGTGTATTTGGGTATATCACCCCTTAGATAGGTGGGTTGCTTCACTCAGTGGATTATCTTTATCTGCTGAGATTTTATTCCTGCCTTTGCAATTATACTTGTACTTTGTGGAATATTGAATGGAGTTTGACATCCTTCAAAAAAAAAAAGGGAAAAAAAACCTAGCAAACGAAAAGTTCACTTATGTATGTAGTTTGTTTTATAATGTGTTGTTCATTTTCTTATGAACTTCTATCAAGAAAAATAGTAATATGATGCTAAAAACCTATCAGACAAAATGGTCCACTAACAAGTGCTTGATTTTTTTTTACGATGTGTTATTCTTTTTCTTATGAACTTCTATATTGTATAAAAGTTTCATGTTAGTTCTTTCTTCCAGCTTCATTCCTAAAGAAGATTGATCATTGGTGTTCGAAAAAATTTGTCAATGCTATCTAAGGTATGTCAAATGAGAACTTAGAATAGAATAGAATAGAATAGAATAGAATAGAATAGACCTGTACAAGACAAACAACAAGTGTATTACGGCCCGGGTGAAAAAAACCCACTTGGGGAAAAACCATGGCGGCAATGCACTTGCCGGTATACAAAACAAAGGGGTGTCATCCCAAGCTAAGTGAGCAAAGTGGAGAAAAAGTTGTCAATTGACACCTAAAAATTCAAATGATGTGTTATATGAAAACTTGTATGTCCAACGAATTTTCCACACTGAGAGAAACTGAAGGTTCGCTTACGCGAAAAAAAAAAAATTCGGCCAGCAAGAGAAAAATAGGGAAAATACATTTTTAACCTCAAAATACGTATTTTTAAAATTTATACGTCTAGAATTTTGCATTTGTACGTATAGAACCTTCTTTATTCCATTGCAGCCTAACTTGGAGGATGAGTATGTGTGGACACTTATAGTGGATATTCCTTCGGGAAAGCAGTTCGTTCAGACTTGCTATAAGCATCTCACATTGCGGCCTCCTCTTCCTCCATCGTCCAAGTGGCAACTAAGAGTTCTTGAAGCAAGGCACACTTTTTTTTGGTCTAGGATGTGGGACAAGAACGTTATACCAAAATAGTAAGTTCTCATGTGGCAAGTTGTGCATAGATCTTAGGACTCATGTTCGAGTTTACTCCTTCAAGCCAACAGTCAGTACTTTGTGTCCAATCTGCAAACGTGCACCTGGATCAATCGAGCATTGTCTTGTACTTTGTAGTGATCTCTATCCCATCCAATCAGATGTACGCTCTTCTTTTTGTACCCGCCTCACCAATCGGCAAATTTTCGTGGACATCTTCCCTAACAGACGGCATTGCTTCAAGAAGTGGGTGTTTAATGTCGTAGGCTCTGGTTTGTTGGGTGATTTAGAAACGCAGATGCCATCTGGTCTTCAGAAATTTGAACACCCCTTCTGCAGGCCTCTACCGAGAGATAAAATCTCGTTTACATATTGGCTTCAAAGCTGCATCTGGATGTCAAGGATAAGGCCTGGGGTTACCTCCACCTCCCTTGACTTCCCATTGTATTAGCATCTCTTTATTAATATAAGATTTCTTTCGTTCTTTATAAAAAAAAAACTATGTGGCTAGTGTTGTTGATTACACACCCCTCTTAAGAACAACTCTACTCCAAGTTTACATGCATGCATCTAGTTTGCATGTGTAATTCAAATTGCACATAGACTCTCAACTCTCGGCTTCTAAATTTTTTTTATTCTCTACCATTGAAATTGTTATAAAAGGCTTTGCCCTAGGTTCGTCACATTTGATGACACTCTGGGCATCATTTCTCCTATGGCAAGTTGTGTATAGATCTTTGAGGACTAATGTCTAAGTTCACTCCTTCAAGCCAACTGTCAGTACTCTGTGTCCAATTTGCAAACGTGCACATGAATCAATCAAGTATTCTCTTGTAAGAAGTGGGCGTTCAATGTCTGTAGGGCTCTGGTTTGTTGGGTGACTTGGAAATGCAGATGCCATCTGGTCTTCAGAGGTTTGAACACCACTTCGCAGGCCTCTACCGGGAGATAAAATCTCGTTTACATGATTAGTTCTCGACTTCAAAGTTGCATCCGGATGTTAATGATGAGGCCTGGGATTACCTCCACCTCCCTTGACTTCCCATTGTATTAGCATCTCTTTATTAATATACGATTTCTTTCTTTCTTCAGAAAAAACTATGTGGCTAGTGTTGTTGATTCCACATCCCTCTTAAAAACAACACTACTCCAAGTTTGCATGCATGTATCTAGTTTGCGTGTGCAATTCAAATTGCACATAGACTCTCAACTCTTGGCTTCTAATTTTTTTTTTTATTCTCTACCATTGAAATTGTTATAAAGGGCTTTGCCTTAGGTTTATCACATTTGATAGCACATCTGGGCATCAGTTCTCCTATGGCAAGTTGCATAGATCTTTGAGGACTAATCTTCAAGTTCACTCCTTCAAGCCAACTATCAGTACTCTGTGTCCAATCTACAAATGTGCGCATGAATCAATCGAGCATTGTCTTGTACTTTATAGTGATCTCTATCCCATCTAGTCGGATGTACGCTCTTCTTTTCGTACTCGCCTCACTAGTCAGCAAATTCTCTTGGGCATCTTCCCTGACAAATGGCCTCGCTTCAAGAAGTGGGTGTTTAATATCTGTAGGGCTCTAGTTTGTTGGGTGATTTGGAAACGCAAATGCCATCTGGTCTCAGAGGTTTGAACACCCCTTCCGCAGGCCTCTACCAAGAGATAAAATCTCGTTTACATGATAAGTTCTTGGCTTCAAAGTTGCATCCGGATGTCAAGGATGAGGCCTGGGGTTACCTCCACCTCCCTTGACTTCCCATTGTATTAGCATCTCTTTATTAATATAAGATTTCTTTCGTTCCTCAAAAAAAAACTACGTGGCTAGTGTTGTTGATTCGACACCCCTCTTAAAAACAACACTACTCCAAGTTTGCATGCATGCATCTAGTTTTCGTATGTAATTCAAATTGCACATAAACTCTCAACTCTCGGCTTCTAATTTTTTTTTTATTCAATGAGTAATTTATTAAACCGCAATATAAACAACAATGCTTGAACATGTTACAACAATGTTAAATGGTTAGTGACACTGTTATTGCCGGGATTAAAAGACCTCACCCTTTCAGGTTTTCGAGGTAAAACCGTGAATATAATTGCAACACTAATTAAAACTAGAATTCTGACTAGTGGATAACGTTAGCATAGCCAATTCGCACTTAATACTGCTCAAAAAACTAAATAGTAACACTTCAAGAAAAACTTGATAAGGACACCGAAGCCCAACCAAGGATTAGGGTTCTTACCGTTCGGACAAATCTAGACACAATGGTCTATACCAATAACCAACAAAAAGCACAAAGGTACATCCAAGAATGGGGCCAATTAATGGCAAATATGTTCAAGTCAAGCATCGACAAGAATGCCATATGGTACAAGAGTCTAAAACAAGAGGGAATAAGAAGGCTACGATGGGTCTCTAACTTCCAAATCTCATTTCAAAGCAAGTAAAATGGTTGCACGTTTCATAATGACTAAGAAAGAGGATGAAAAAAATTACTTGCACGCTAGGAAAATGTAGCATGAGGCAGAGGCCGCAAGTTGTGACCTCCTACATAAACACTCTAGACGTCATTCCTCAAGAAATTGGTTTACATCACAGTACATTGACAAACAAGAATCATTTTTGGACTCAAACTCGATCAATGAATAAGGCAGTGAGGAGTACTTGACTCACCCAAACAAGAATCTTTTTTGGACTCAAACTCGACCCATTACTACGTCCAATATCGAGAAACTAAAGGATGAAAAGTAATGGATTCCTTCGCTAGAAGATGTATGGGACAAATTGATGTTAATAGTAAAAATCGATGAGCTTAGCCTCAATAGTTAGTAACATAGAACTTATGCATGTCGCCATGTGCATGTAGTCGTGTGGACCTCTTTACAAAATTGTTACATACTGTTGTCCGAACTGCACCATTCAGCTTCGGCATGTAGCCATCTGCATGCATGAAAAGTATGGTGATTTGACAATAAAACTTGCAAACTGCTTCAATTTTGTGTTTGTGAAGCCACAAGTTGGTTAATTCTATGTAACCTTGAACTCGAGTCCTTATGGCTGCTTAATTTATTTGTCTTCTCACCTGTAACACCAAAGCTGTTTGCCTGTTAGGATCCTGTGAACATGTGATATCGACTATCTTCAAATCCAGATATGTTCTTCATTTTGCATGTATAGCACCCTCAATGATAATGATGACGATAATAATAATCAAAATAATGCAATTTCTCTTAAGAAGCTCTCAATAACAAAAATCCCGAGTGAACTGTTTCATAAATTTAGATGATCCAATCAGGATCGCTGGAGTATAATATTTCGTACAATAGAAGCCTTCATCAATCACAACTCAAATGTCAAGGGAGTATTTCTTTGGATTTCGTAGTCGAACTTTTATGCCACATATGCCATCATTTCTGTGGCCTGATGGCACACAAATAAAGAATCCAGAAAATGTTAATCTACATCTCAAATCATCAATAAGTTGGGACCAACTGGAGGAAAGAGCCAAATCTCAAGGAGTTTGATCCTGCTTATCAATTCAACATTTTTAGCAGGTTCTGCACTGTTCTCATTACTTTATTGAATCCAGAAGAAGAATTTGTTCCCCAGATATTCAAGACACAGATTGCATCAATACAAACAATGAGCAGCATCACTTTAAACTGCATAACATCATCACTCCATGAGATCTAATAGGACTCACCTCACCTCAAATAAATATACATACAGCTGCATCTATCATGTACAAGTACAAAGATGCATAAGATCTAGTGCAGAGTCAGATCTTGTCTGAAGGAAATCTAGCACCATTCATTTGCAAGCGCACTTTAAGAATGCTGATGAAGGGACCTATTCGTTGAACTTCTACTTATGAGACCTTGCAAAATCTTTTGGTTGCCGAAGTATGCCATAACTCTTCCAATCTAATTTATACATTGTCCCCTCCGAAGCTAGGACTCTTAAATGCAAGAATCAATATACTGGCATATCACACCTGTACAAAAAACACCTCGGACATAACAATGTTAGAGACATGGTACACGTGATAATGACAACAAGCTCTGGGATAAAATGGTAACAAAACCCAAACTCACCAACCTGATCTGACCTGTTAAAGCTTATGCGCAACCTATCAACTCTCGATGCTAAACTTCTCTGTTCTTGGCTGGAAGAGGCAAGAGCAAGAATTTCTTGCATGCGGTCTGGCCAATCCGAATTCAATCTTCTGGAAAAGTCCTCAACTTCCCTGCTCCCAAAAACTTTTAAAGGTTAACAACAAGAAACCGTCTCAGTAAAACACTCAGAAATGACAGCCTATGGAGCAAAACGTGTGAGGTCACCTGTCTAACTTCTCCCTCATGACAGGGTCAATATCATCATCATCAACATCAAATATATCTTCACTATCAACATCTAGATGCTGTGAACTGTTTGGCAATGACGTCTGTTTATCTCCTCCATTGACTTCCAGATCCTGTTATGCAGCAAATCAGAAATATTATCATAGGATAAAAAACATTCCTGAATTACAATGGCTCACCTTATCATGTGACTCAACAGCGCCTGACTGATTTTTGAAATGCTCCTTCTTGCGTTTGTTTTTCTTTCTTTTTGACTTCCCAATTTTGCTTGTCTTAGCATCTAATATAATGTGGAATGATATCATATTAGAAATCAAACAAATAAGCAGCACAAACAACTGCATTAACATCATATGAACATCATATCAACATGAAATTATAATGAATTTTTTATTCACCCTACTTTTCAGAGCCATCAATTGCAACTGGGAGCAAAGACATTTGCCTTTTTTCTGCAGACATTTGAAACGCCATATGCAGACATACGCATTTTCAAACATGTTCTCCTTAGCCAAGTTGTCATTAACAAAACCAAGGACTTTCCAGAAACAAGCCCAGTCCCCCAATTTGGTTCTGTATAGCTACTTTGATTCCATACAATAAAAAATCCAGATAATTTGAGGCTCTTTGGCTGACCAATTGCGCCCTTGTCACTCTACTACTTGGCTCTTAAAGCTTCACACAACCCGCAAAAGTATGGACGTGTTTTTTCGTCCTCTCCACACTTATTGGCAGTTTAAAATCATATTTAACATCCTTTCGCAAAGATGGCCTAGACTATTATAGGATCACCCACAAATGCATTTGCATTCTTATACATACATTAGCAAAAACCCTGTTGACAAGACATCTATGCTATGTGCCCTAACATTTGCACAATGGAGAGAAACTGTAACCAAATGTGCAGTAAAAGAACGTATACTTAATCACAGTCATGCAATAATCAACTTGGTCTTGGCAGTAAAACTACAAAGAAGAATGCCTCATACAGTTTCAAGCTAAAAGTTTGAAAAAGTTGGTGCTGAAGCGGGCTCCATTAGAGATGAGTAGATTAGAAAAAATGTGTCGTCCATACCTCCATCAATGAAAGACACTAGATCATCAACAGATCGCTCATCCATATGTTGGTCCTCTGCGGGAGTTGTCTGAAACCAAGTTGATAATTTATTGCATTTCTTATACTTTGGTACAACAACTATGTTTTTGACATAAACAGGCATGTGAATAGATTTACCTTTGCCATTTTTTTTTCTTGTAATTCCTTCCGTTTTCTTGCATATAGTCTGTTCAGCAATCTAATGCGAAGATCATCTGTCGTATTCTTAACAGGCTCAAGCTTCTCCTCCTAAAATAATAAATGGCACATTTCAGCAACATATAAACTTTTGAAAAGAAAAGCTCGTCGACTGAAACATACCTCGGTAAGATCATCTGGAAGACCAAAAGTCTCACGTATTTCTTTTGGAGTTTTGCCTTCAATCATTCGTGCAAGAGCCCTGCTAGTGAGGTCTACCAAAGGTTTCATATCTAGACTATCTGCGGCTGAAGTTAATTCGCATAGCGTTTTCGTATCCAGGCGAACAAACTTCTCATCAAAGATCTTTCGTTCCTGCGCAGAACCAGGATAATGAGCATCTTTTCCCATGCAAATATTAAACATCTAACGTATTTCTTGGTTTTAACCTTGTCAGAACGCCCAGAAACTTGATGGAACCGGCAATAATCCAACAGCAATTTCAATGTTGCTGGTCCAACTTGTGCAGGAAGAGCAACAATCACCTTGTCTGAAGGCACACAACCATTAAGCAATACCTCCCGATTGACCAGTGGAAAGAGCATTGCTGCTGCCCATTCCACTTCATGGAGTGCTCCATCTGCAGTCTCAAGCCAAATAGAAGTTCTTGGCTCATGAGAGGATGTTCCTGGTGACATAATCGACATATAAGCCTGCAGACAGCAAGAAAATAGCTATAAACATACTGTGATACATGTTTTTTTGCCTTAAGCTTGAAGATAATGTTCGACTATGGTTTAACAGACATGATGTCCACATCTTCAAAAGCCTTATTAGTGGATGGGATTTGCAATTGATAATCCTTTAAGCTTTATCAACCCATATTTTATGTTTTTGTCGAACTTAAGAGGTAACAGGCCTGGTATTTTTTACCCACAACCCTAGGGGCTGCCATGCAGTTTGCATTTGCATCCAGAATGAAGTCCAGAAATACAAAAGCATTATGATGAATAAACCATTTAACATGCCCAACAAACTGTGTAAAACGAACTGTACTTACCTGCAAAGAAGACTGCTCCACTTGCCCGCATGAACCCCGTTCCAGCCGTTTAAGGCGCATTCGACCTAATAAAAATGATTTGTCCTTTTTTACTGTTTTCCGGTTCGCCCAGATCAATGCGAAAAAAGCAAATCTGGTAGACCCACAAGGGCAAATCTCTGCAACTGGCTGGGAAGACCTATTTAAGCTTCAAAAAAGAAAAGAAAGTCCGGCCATAAGCCGCAACCAGAACCCAGTAATGTCGAAAAGGGCTTGGAAATGCAGGCATGAGGAAGGTCCATGAAAGAGCTGGATTTGTTGATTTCGGCAGCACCAGAGCAAATTTGTTGCTATGGATTAGGCTGGCGGCGCAGGGGACATATGGTGGCGGTGGTAGGAATGCAGATGCCGCCGCCACGGCGCCGCCAGGCTAAAAAATGTACGTTGTGCGCACGTAAGGCGGCCTTACGTGGACGTACTTTGTTTTCTACGTATGATGCACCTGAATCTAATACCAGACCAGGTATTTTTTTGGGTTGCCAGCCTCAAGCTTCGAAATCCCCGGGAGCTCTATCCAGATAATTTGCCGGTATATGTGACGCCCAACCGGATTTTGTATAGAAGTTAAGGAATATTTGCCAGATTTTGGCAGAAACCCCACAATTTTTCACAATTTTTTTGCCGGCAAACCAAAACTCAAACCGGAGAATAAAGACCTCTACCGGAAATTTAGGAGACTAACTCCTAGTTTTTCGATGCCTGCCTTTGCTTAGGACGAATTTTGGCATATTTTTGGTATATGCCCAGAATATGCCAAGAACTGCTCCAAACTCAATATCGGCTGTAAAGTATTGGTCGGTCTTGTTGTTGGACTGCCGCTGTCCATACCATCTATCCCGCTATGGCTATGGCTGTTTCAACCACAATATAAGGACACCCCATTAGAAAAGCATCCATCATTTACACATGATACCATTTTGTATTCACCTCGCTGCTTATTCGTTTGTAATAACCGTTTGGTCGAAATTACTGGGATTTTAGGCCATTTTTATACTGAGTAAAAGTTTCTCCGCTACTGGCAGAGCGGAGCTGCACCGCTCTGACTCCTCTGTTTTGGGTTTGGCCCACTGCTGGAATTATCCCATCTTTGATTCGTTCTTCACAAAAGGCTTGGCATCTGCTGCTCCGATCCACTGATCCAGATGCTACCGTCCAACCGAGCTATCCTGAGCAAGAGAAATATCATGAGAAAGATTAAATCTTGAAAGAAGGAAAGGTTTAAGGAAAAACAATCAAGCCACTAGAGATTCACTCTAGCAATTTCACGAATCTTTGGAGAGAACTAGATTTGGAGATAAACTAAAAAAAAAATTTAGGAATTCATCAAATAAGTGATTGATCTCATCAATCAATTCAACACAAGAGCTTGGCTAAGGAATTAAATAAGGAGATGTCGCTTGCTGCTAGGTTGTCATTGAAGCCATATCTGCGTTAGCAGATGGTCGCCAAGTCTGTCCGCCCTCCTTTTCTAATACTACTGTAGCAGTCCCATTTATAGCAAGTCATTGCCTTTGTTGTCGTAGCCCTTTGTCCGTAAAAAGATCTCTTCGCTTCCATATGGTTAAGGCCATAGTCTAAAAAATATAATATCTTCCCTATAATTTATTTATTTATTTATTTATTTATTTTATAATATTGGCTTCAGAAGATCCTAAATGGTTTGACATGAATATTGTTACTTCTTTTCTTTTTCTCTTGCTCACACAGCCACTCCCCTGAGCACCACCATATCACTCGTCAGGAGTAGGCGCCTCGAAAATTATACGCCGAACTCTATTCCAGGCGTGCATTATGTAGTACTTCCACTCATCTGCAAGATATGTTTAACAGGATTGTCTGTTTAGGAGAGTCCAGGGTGAAACCTGTGTAAGTCTAC
>JAANSK020249730.1:0-13390 GCA_011763485.2 Isoetes engelmannii
AAGTCTCGCCAAATGGCGAACTTCCGCTCAGCCAACCCCGGGAACACCTGGAAACTCTGAAACAGCTTATACCTCAACCGGGGAATCAAAGAGGTCGAAGGCTGCTGCTCCCCCAGAAATACCGACAGCCGTCGACGCTTCCAAATCAGCCACACCAACCATGCCACACATAGGTGCAAGGCCTGCTTCCTCGGAAGCGGCCAGGCTCCAAGATACAAAGCAGATATGGGTTTTCCCCTTCCAAACATGCCCCTTATTTATAACAACCGTTAAAAGGCTTTGGTCCAAAATATCCGATACTTGCCTTTCCTTAAGGCTTAATAACATCCTAAAGGTCTTTTCTTAAAATAGGCTTCCCTTTTTTATCCAAAGGCCATCACTAATTTAGCATAAGGCTTTCTTCAATGATCTTTCTCATTCGTTTGCTCCCCATAGCCACTCCCCCGAGCACCACCATATCAATATTCACCCTCACAGAAACCTTGATCAACAAGGCCTTCCAATTTTTTGCGGTTCCTGACTCCCTTTTTCGGGAGATATACGACGTGTCTGCTTTTAAGGTGGGGCAAAGCTTCAAAACCTTACCTCCTCCTCTGTGGCTCGTCTGGAGAAAATTTGATGCGCAGCCACTTCGCAACACGCAGCTCAACAAAAATATATACTACACAATTGTATTGACTGCTTATTCAGATGCACCTATTAGTTGGACTGCACTCTTTTAGCTAAGGCTCGCAAGAGTCATCACTTCTTTATGAGAGCCTGTGAAGCCCACAAAGGACCAAGTGGAGCACCGGCCACATTCAACAATTTATTGGAACCACCTTGGGTAATGCGCCGTTATTCCATAGATCGCAGCCAACCCCGACGTATCACCTGCATGATGTCGTCTCGGGCTCCAAAAATCCCCACAGGAGCAGCAGATGAGGAGGGACAAAACAAGGAAGTTGTCTCCACGGCCCTGAAGTATCAAGAATGGCCACGAAAAAAGGCAACGGCAATATCGTACCCCCCACGCTCCAGAGAAAGTTCCACGGAAGGCTTTGCAATCACGGCCGCTTGCAGTCACTGAGCCTGACCAAGCAAGTGAACACAGGGAGGAGGAGTACAATTCAGTCTCCAACGAGCCTGGGAAAGAGCATACAGATGAAAACAGGCAGCAGGAAGATGTCCAAAGAACCTCCCATGCATCGAACCAGCCACCTTAAAAATACAGGAGAATGGCAAGCTCTATATTGATCTTGAGGCGTTCTCTCCCTCACAGAAAAACTTATATCTGAAGTGGCCGTTCATCAACTGTTCCAGTAAGGCAAGTCTTGGTTTCATAAGCTTGAACAACAATGGGCCTTGCAACAATTGAGGAATTAAGAGTTAGAGCTCAATATACATGATCATGGGCTCTTGAAACAAGAAGCCCGTCAGCTCTGGGAAGAACTTGAAAATGTAAAGTCGGAGCATGAGTCTCAAAACACCACGCTGACACAACTTCAAGAAGAGCTCACAACTTTACAACAATAGCTTAGAAGACTGCAGCAGAGGAGGATGCAAAAATGCAAAAAACTGCCTTAGCTCCTCTGCATGACCAGCTCACGACAATGCAGGACCAGCTCCAAGAACTCAACACCAAACTTTTCACGGATGTTGCCTGCTATGAAAGTCAGCTGCCTTTATATAAAAACGATTCTGCCCGTGTGTCTGAGCGTGAAGATCGATTGACCACTCCAGTGGCTGGTCTTCAACTGCAGATCATTGCACAAGACTCTTCCTCAAAGCAGCTGAATGTCATCTAGCTATGGCATTGGCTCGGGTGGAGGACTTGCAGAAGACCCTCCAGACCAATGTTCTTGTTGATACAATGCCAAAGGCCATTCACGACAATCTTTAGGCCAAGTATTCAAATCGTGACACAACTGCCAAAGAAAAAATAAAAAATCTACATGCAGATTGGCAGCGAGAAAATGATCTTGCTCTGGAATATGATAATATCAATACAGAGCTCGAACAAAAACAAGCCACATTCCTGTCATTTTTGGAAACTCTTCCCCAACTCCTTCCTCTGGCATCAAATTTCAAGATGCATTCTGCACTCAGGTAGTCCAGATTTTGGCTTCAATGGACATAGTTGGGTGGCCAAGTAGATAATCCCGTCACTACAGCTTCCCTCCTTCAATACCGGAGTCAACTCTCTGTTGAACTTAAGGCATTATTTTGTACACTAGTGTATTATAAACTTATTTCATTGGAGCAACCTGACATAATATATATACGCTAACCGTACAACCCACGGCGTATGTGTACTGGGATCGGCTCCATCAGCATTCCATTGCCATGGAACACCGCACTACATATAGCGCTTGGAGGACTGCTTTTGAGCATGATTTTCCACAGGATCTTCTCTACTCTGATGCCAATCCATTGCTGAAAACATCCTATAGGGATGAGATCTTCAAGCCGGCTCAGATAATACTTAAGCCCCTCCTCCAGGAGTGGATACCCAAGTCCAGGGAAGCTGCTAGTTTGCTTCCACTTCCCCGGTGGCAGCATTTGTGCAAGAAATATGATTTCACGGGTGTCTCACATCAACAATCTAAGACTCTTGTCCTTCAGGACATCCGCCCCTGCGCAAGGATGACACGCATAAATCGAGAAATGGTCCAAATTTTTACCTTAACTGGTGGAAGGGCAGTAAGCTGTCCATGGCAGGGAGAATTACGGTGGCCAAGTCGGTGCTCTGCAGCACACATATTTGCACGGCGTCCGCTATGTTGGCCCCTGAGGGGAAGATGCAAGCGTTGGACAGGATGATCCGGAACTTTGTGTGGGGTGGGGATGATGAGGGGGCTGTGGTTAAAGTGGCGTGGTGGAAGTGTCTCTGCCCCCGGGAGGATGGAGGCCTAGCCATCTTGGATTTGGCACTGCACAGCAAGGTGCTGGTTTCCAAAATCGTGTGGAGCATTCTGCAGGATGGAGCATTCTCGCCTGGTGCGACCTTGTTGCTGCAGTCCCTTCGCCATTGTGTGGCGTTCGGGAAGCCTATTGTGCATGTAGAGTTGCCATGGGCATTGCTGTATGGGCTTAAGCCGTTCCCGCACGCGTCCCCCTTTCTCACTGGGGTGTTACGGGCGTGGGAGCATGTGCGGGTATTGTTTCAACTGGACCAGGCCGCGGTGTATAATCACTCTTCACCTTTCTTGTGGGTTCCTTTGCCTCCGGCGCTGTTGCCTCTGGCCGCCACTGTGCATGCCCGACGCAGGCTCGCTGGAGGCAGGCGGGGGTGCAGACATTGGAGGATTGGTATTGAGTGGGCCAGGTTTCCCCATGGGAGTTCTTCCGACTACGGTTCTGCCTGCGAGCTAGTGACTGGGCTATTTCGGAGGAGGTTGCGCGGTGCATCTCGCAGCACATCCCGGAACTGCTCCAGGGGGAGGTGGTGGTGCGGCCTTGGAGGGTCCATCCTGATGTCGATGCTGCGTGCTTTGTGCGGTCTGCTTACCGTACTTTAGTCATCCATGACACTTTGCCTCCGTCTGGCAAGTGGTCTCTGCAGCTTCCAGGCTCCTGATGGCGCTCTGTTTGGGTCTAGACGTGGAGTACCCTTCCCCCTCCGAAGGTTAGGGTGCTCCTATGGCAGGTGGTGCACCGGTATATATGGGTTAATACTCGGGTCAGCAGATTTATGCCTGGAGTTAGTCCTATGTGCCCCTGTTGTGGTCTCCATCTAGAGACGGTGGAGCATTGTCTGGTCCTCTGTCCGCACCTGCGGGCGGCCTGGAACTGGGTTCAGGCTCGGCTTCAGGTTCGGCTAACCAGTCAGCTAATTTGTAGACCATAGCCTTTAACCGTCCAACAATTATCAACTGTATTACTTGGCTACAGTAAAACTAAAACCAAGCGATCGATTCCGACTGCGGTTGCCTGCACCGCATAAGGATTTGCACTTGCAGGGGAACTCCAATCTCTGCATAAGGATTTGCGGAGTAATTCTGGCCACCGCGTAAGGATTTGCATAGACCGCCATCTTTCATCTTCTTCTGAATTTTGCCATAAACATCCATCTTCTAGAGTTCTTGTCTTAGTTTCGCTAGTAGAGGCTGTGAATTTGAGAGCCCCTCTGTGTTCTTATGTTCTGGTGCTACTTTTTGTGGTCCTTCTCAGAGTTTCTTTGCTCCGGATAGCCCGATTGGGTGGAGAGCTTTGCCCTTAAGGGGTGGATTTGAATTTTGGATTGCTTAATATCTAACTATTGTATTGCAGATAAAGCTTCAGAGTCACACATTTATATCAAATATCTCCCTCCCAACTTTTGTGGTGACGACCCTGCCCGGAGGTTTGTAGTTCTTGACTAACTCCTGTAATTGTGCCTCTTGCAGAGGAGGCCATTTGAGGCAGTTGAACTCCAGGAGTCCAGCCCTTTGGAATAGAACAACATCGTCGGGTGAAAGGTATTGCAGATTTTGCAGTTCGGTGTTATGGTGGAAGTTGACGGAAAGATCAAGAATAGATGTGCTTGATCCGGCCATGGGGATTACTGGTGCAAGAAGGGAGCGGAGATGGGTGATGAGAGCGGAAGTCAGAACTGAAAAAGCATAAAGGCGAAGAAGCAAAGTGAGGTGATTGGTCGCATTAATGATAGGCATCTGTCCGTGCGAGGGGTGAGGTGGCCAAAAAAGGTTAGTGACACGTCAGAAGAAATGATGATGAGAAGTAATGATATGCTGAGGTGGAAAAAGTGATGGGGAACTGATTTGTGGCGGGAAAATGAAAGGATGAGGTGGCAAAGGTGATGTCAGCAAAAGTCAGACATAAAAAATCCGTTAGAAGAATCATAAAAGTTGCATGAACAAATCCGTGTTGAAAATCGTGAAAGAAGTTCGTGGACAAAAGCGTGGTGAAACCCGTGAACAAAATCGTGAAATAAGCCGGGAAGGAAATTGTGGTGAAATTCGTAAACAAAATCGTGAAACATGGAGAGTCCATGAACAAAATCGTGAAACCATCCATGAAGGAAACCGCGGAAAAGTCGTGAAACATATAGTGTGAAAAAGCGTGGACAAAATCGTGACGAAAATCGTGTCTGGAATCGTGAAAGTGGGCTGGAAAAAAATCGTGGAAAAAATCGGGAAAAAGATCGTGAAAAAAATCTTTAAGTTCCTCGACAACTTCTAGAATCTCACAATGGTCTTCTTCCTCACTTGCTTCCTCTCTACATTTTGCTCGCCTTCAAGTTCATTTTCTTCTACTAAAGGTGGAATAGTTTCTTCCTTGTGCTGAAAACAGAAAGAGATGCTTTCTACCATTTCTTTGAAACTAGAATGGATGCAAATAAAGTATTTTCGATTGAAATAATAACTCTCTCTCAAACTGAACAAAATTATGATATGGTTGCTATTCAAAGAAGCATTAAAAACAGGCTTTTATGAGTTATAGACTGCAAGAGATGATTTATAGGAATTTATGATGTATAGGCTGCATGCAAGAGATGAGATTCTAATTTTATGTGTCTCCCTCATATTAGTTGTTGCTTTCTCATTCTGTATAGCCAAATTCTAAACCTTGTAGACATGCCATTCAAGAATGTAACTTGCTATTTCACTAAATAAATACCTTTTACTCTATATTTGCTTGCTGCTCTAACTCTCGTCTAAAAAAATTCGAAGCATGCTCCAGTCTCCAGAATTCATATAACAGAGGGCAATCTCCAGAGGACAAAGGTCGAACCAGTCCAGCAGAGTTCAAGACTTATCCTGCTTCTTCAAATAGAATGGATTAAGATTTCGGAATGATAGAATGCTGGTTGATTGAGCAAAGATTTAAGTTTAGAAAGTTTAAGCGTGGACTCACCAAGATCTTCGAAATGCAGAGTTGTAGACTCCAGCCAAACGTCAATTGCAAGATTGCAAGCTCATCCAAAGCTCATTTCGACCTCAGTTCAATCATTTCGGCAGATCAATCGCTCAAAACACAATAGAGACCAAGAAAGGAGAGAGAAAAAAAAAAAAGAAAAAAAAAGAGAAGAAACGCACAGACTTTTGGTACTGTATTGGAGTTTTTTTTCCTTCTACTTTCTGATTTTCCAAAATTCGATGCCAAAATATTTTGCTACCGGGTTCGGAGTTCCCATACTTCATCCGGAACGTAGTTCCCAGTAGCACCCATATTGGGAACTTGGTTAGGAGTTCCCGATACTCTCGACCCTCGGGAACGGAGTTGGGAACGGGAACGAAGTTGGGAACTTAGTTCCCAGTAGCCATGCTGAAAACTCAGTGGAGGAAATGTCCACTCGTGTAGAACCACTCGCCACCTTACAACATACAATACCCAAATGTGTCTCAGAGATAAGTATGGATTTGAAGATAGTGCTCCCACACACGACTCTTCACTTCACCACGTACCGAAGACGATACATATGCTTTGACGATGCGTCGCTTAGCGTCAATGAGTGAGCATCAGAGCATCTATGGCCCTTGAAAATGAAAAGATTTCTTCATTTCCAAAGTGACCAAATAATCCATGCACAAGCCAAGTGAAATGCTCTCTCTGCAAGATTATCCCAGGAACTTGAGTACACTGCCAATAAGACTTGCTGACTATTCAAGTTGCAATTGAAAAGATTCATCATGAATTGCAAGTACAACTTAACTTTATGTGATACCAGCCCATCCACACAACCTTCTCAAGATGTGAAGGTAATCACGTAGTGAATGGATTACACAACATCACAACCGACTAAAAAAGTTTTCCTGCAATTGTTGGTCTGTCGTTTCATCGGCCATAACACGAACCTGCTTGTTAAGTTTGGATCTGAGAGATATCAGATTCCTAGATGAGTGTACATAATACTGAGAGAATACAAATGTTCTACGCCTCCTCCATTTTAGGACATGCATAAGTGTATGGCAGACTTCTTCAGGACTTGCATACGTGTATGGCAGACTTCTTCAGTGCTGACCATGTCGGAGGGTATAGCCCTAACACAATATTAACAGTTGAAAAAGTAATTACAAAGACTTATTTCACACGATCCCAGACAGCTTGAACATCAATGCGATCCGTGAAGCAGTGTTCATTAGTTTCGTCCTCATACCAACAAATGGGACATGATGGACTAACCTGTGCATTAAATTTGTTGACAAATGGTTAGTCCTTGGTGCCCAACTCTCTTTCTCCTATTTGTATAGACCACTTTGGTGGTAACGGCAACAACTCGTCTGGATGGAGGAGCTTGTAACAATTGGAGACAGAGCAACATTCTTCCAAGACCTCATGCGTTTCCAAAAGCTTACCCACCATAGGCCTAGGCCTTGCATAATAAGGAATGCTTCCAACTGTGAGCTCTCAACTTCTTTTATCTTCCTCGTCCAGCTTAAATTTCCTTTTAAAGTCATACCATAGAACAAGTTTAGGACAAGTTTAGGCGATGGTGAGTCCTTCTACCAAGCATTCAATTCAATTCAATTCATTTCATTAAAAAAAATTTATATAGTATTCTATTCTATTCCTCTTAGCAAATGCTAACTCTTCAAAGCCCAAAACATCTCTCTTTGTAGACTCTTGGCTCTGGCCAAGAGTTTATGAGCTCTTCTGCAGAGCTCGGGACATCCTCCTTTATTTTATGATCCGCCCAGTCAATTCAATTTTACCAAAGCTCTTCGATGACCATATCCATGGCGCCGATGGCTTCACCCTGCCGGAATCCTCCTCCTTGTTCCTTCAGCTCGTTCCTTTGTTCAAAAACATATTCATGTCCTCAGAGAATTTCTCGAGCTAGAACTTGGGCTTCTGTTACGGGTAGCAAACCAGCAATCATTCCGGATGAAAGGCAGGTCGAACAGCTTTTGAAGAACTTGGATATGGCAGTTGTAAAGGAGGGCAAACGAGAAGGAAAGGGTGCATATTTGCTCAATAATGTTGGTCCCAATCTCTTGCTAATGGAAGCGCAGGGAAAAGTTTGCACAGGGCCAGCGCAAACAAAGCCACTTGGAGAGGATCAGGCCTCGAAGGTGTTGGACATTATAGTACGATCAGGTGTGCCAGGTTTTTTCCTTAAGATCATACTGCTAAATAGAGTCGAAGACAAACATTTGGGTTGCTGGACATGTGTATCTGGTGCTTATTTTAACTTCACCAATTCTTTTCTGCAGTGAAAGGAGAAATTCCAGAAGAAGAAAGGGCATCAGAGGCACAAATAGGGGCATTTTTTGCGGCAATGGCAGTGAGATCAAACTCTTTTCCACCTGAAACACAATGGAGTATTGGTGAATGCAGGGCAATAAAGAATTTTTGGCCGAGTTTAGTTCAAGTTTTGCCTCCTGATATTCTCTTCATAGCTGATTCAGAGGGCTCCTTGATGGAGGGGATTTCACATGCAGGTGCCACATTTATTGGGAGAAATTCTGTTGAAATGAGGATGGTGGGGGCACTCAGGGACGTGTTGAAGGGTGATCATCTTGGATTTGAAGAGGTGGTTGGCCTCTTGAGAGATGTTCTTCCAATTTGTGGTCATGAAGGTGGAAAAAACAGTGCTAGTGATGGCCTCATGGCAGCCTTTCTTATTGCATTACGGATGAATAGAGAAACTGATCGTGAACTCAAGGGATTTTGCATTGCTTTTGATGAAGAGCTTGGTTTGTCTGCTGCCTTATATGTCCGTTCTAATCTTTGCATAGTCTCTTTTCAATGACTTAATTGGTCCATATGCAGGAGATCTGCCTGTAGCAGATGTTAAGTCATTAACTCATTATGGAGAACCATACGATGGAAATACTAGATTTTTTCGCAGCACATTGTTTGTAGCAGCTGTTAGGGCAAGCTATGGCGAAGCATGTCTTATGCATGGTGTTGACTGGATGCCTCCAAAGGTCTTTTGGTTTGATACGCATATTATTAAGTTTCCTCATATTGGAAGCTCGTGAGTTATCTGTTCTTTTCTGCCAGGGTGGCGTCACAGAAGAGCAGATGCTTAAGCTTCTGGGTGCTTCTATGCTGTCACCTTCAGAGACTGTCAAGTTACTTGAGGTGTAGTAATGGTCCCAATCCCAGTATAAACCTTCATCTCAGCTGTCATCCTAATGGCATAATGGTATAATGCAGGACGAGGGTGTAGGTTTTGCGTATGTTAGCCAAAGGGAAGCGCGGCCTCAATTGTAAGTTTTTGTTTTAACATATAACACTGCAACTGCCCTGTATTATGTATATTTTCTGCTTTGTTCAAGGTTCTGCAGCAGTGCAACTGCCATGCATTGTTTCTGCTTAGTTCAAAGTTCTTGAAGTTCCTTTAACACAAGTAGTGTTATCCATGACGCTATAACTGAAGTGTAATGTCTGCTTAGTTTAAAGGCCATGTAACCTTGAATTAAAAGACTTCTTTAACGCGACGAGCGACGACTGATATGTTGAAAACATTAGGGAGGGATGTTGGGAAATAAGGGTGGGCACTAGACTGACTGCTGATTACGTGATCATTAAGTTGAAGATATAAATATGCCTTGTTGATGCCATATGTACATATGTTCGAATCGCCAAGGAATAGTCATAAATCTCCATGTTACATCATCAGGAGAGCTTCTTGGCTTCTGGAATGGAAGTTGTGTGCTGTTTTGTTTATTGCCTGTCAGGAGTTTTAACTTGTATATGCTTATCTGTTTCATGCAAAAGCGAGCAATGATGTGATGTTATGTGATGTCTGCCTCCTAGAATGCCTAGTCCAAGTTTTTGTTAGCTGACATAAAATGGTACATTAACCTTGTCTATGCATTTTGTGAAAATCGATTTATGATGAAAAGAATTATATAATCGGCTACCAAAGCTATAGTAGTTTTCTTCGCCTTCTGATCCTTGACCCCATTATTGGTAGATATTCTCTTATTGACTTGAGGGAGCATATTAAGAAACGACCAACTGTTGCAACTACTGAGAAGGTTCAACAGTATGTTATGGTAAGCATGCCAATAATTCTTTACTCGATTTGACATGCTTTATCAGTTAATAATGGTAGGAAGTCTTAGTTTTTTCCGTTTTTTTAGACTTTTAGCTTGAGAAACCATTTTGAAGTTCATCATTTATATGATATGATATTCTGATGTAGGCACGAGGAAGACAGTCAATGTTAGCAGGCTTTTATCACGAGGGCTATGAAGAACCACTGTTGATGCTCATGCGGAGAAGAGGAGTTGATGCAGGAATGGTCATTAAGGTGTGTAATACCAAGGCCGTGGTAGTCAATTGTATTTCTAATCAAAAGATTGTATCTTCGAGATTGTTAGTATTAGCCTCATCCACGTGTCCAGAAAGGTAATTGTGTGTAGAAAAAGTTCTTAAAGTTTAGACCTGAGGATAACATTGACCAGTGGCTCTCAGTATATATGAATTGGCGAGGAAGTGAACCACGAATAGGGAGGATGGATAAATATAGCCTATTTATGGACCCTTGTTTATAGGCTTTTAGTATGCAATGAACAATATCATTCAAGAACTAACATGAATATGATCCAATCGTATCAGGGCGAGGAAGGGGCATTATCTCTCACAACTAAGTCACCTTCACCTGATGCTGTTGTAAAGGGCCGGCCTGTCAATTTTTGTTCGGGTTTTCGGCCAGTTAGAAGTAACTTGGAAACAGATGGTAAGAATTGTATTTTGTAATTTCTATCACAACATGTGCGTGTGTCTCTTGTGGTAATTGTTTAGTTTTATTACAATTTCATGTCAAATTCTTTTAAAATCTCTAATCAGGTCTTTATCGTGAAACTTTCAACGTAACATTGAGAGCTGAGGATTATGGTTTTGCATCAACACAGACACCAAGAATCGAAAGACCAGTAAGATGCTGAATTCAATGTTTTGAAGTCAATAATACCCGCCACTTTCATAGCTGCAGCTGACATGGGCAATCTTCAGATGCAGGCTTTACAAAACCTAAAAATAGGCATTTCTGCCCTTCAGGGAGAAAAAGGCCCGGCCTATGATCGAATTGTCTTTAATGCTGCCATGACTGATTATTTGCTTGGATGTGATGGTGCAAGTGACCCACATATAGCATTGGAGAGGGCAAGAGAAGCTATTGATAGTGGCAAGGCCTTACAGAGGTTAATTAGATATGTAGATCTTAGCAAGAGTATTCATGCCAGTTAAAAGCTTTACTTGCACAAGTTGTGCCCATGAACTGGGGGGTAGGTGAGAAACATACATAGGCATGGTGATGAGAAGCAGGAAAAATATTTTTTCTCGGGGATGGTGGCATGGTAATATAGGGGTAATGATGCAGGAATCCAGGCCTTTTCTTGTATGTATGCTGAATTGGCCCAGGTTTAATGGGTTTCCATTTCAAAGCATGATATGTTGATGACTCGTATAGAAATCTGAACAGGCATTGGATCTATACAGTGCAAGAGAAGTGGCGCTGTTAGATACATTGCAAGTTGAAATGAGCCCAGATTTAAAGGATGTGTATTGGAGACCTTGGTCTATGGCTTTTGTCATTATACAATAATTACAAGAAATCTACAGTTAGTGGGCATCATTGATACTTGACATCTTTTTTAAGCTACAATTGGCCTTTGCGAACACTCTCAAGAGGGAAGGAAGGGTACAAATAAAGACGGAAAATGATGCAACAGCAAAAGTATATGACGACACTTCAAGAAGTGACACCAGAAGCAGGTGACACCAGAAGCAGACATTTGTAATAAGATGACATTTGTAATGGAGGATAAATAAGTCGGCAAAGGAAACTGAACATACAACAGGAAATGGAAAAAAATTGATAATAGAACACGCAGAAATGGAAAAAAATTGATAATAGAAGCTGGATATCTTGCTTGAATTCCTCTGTCATTTCTTAAGTTTGTAGTTGAGAGTTCCAGCTGTCCAAAGGCCTTGAGATGTTCGTATTAAATATCAAAAGAACGTAAGTTTGAATCTTTAGATGACATTTGACATGTTTAGCTTTGTTCAGAATATTTCCTTATCTGTGGTGCATTTGTTCTTAGAGCTTTTGGCATCTATGCATATAGAAGTTCAGACTTCAAAATTGCTTAGCTAAATAAGGGATGACTCTGGAAATACCTCAAAAATCTTTTGTATTCATATTTAAATGGAAATTTTTTATATGATTTTGGGGTTTATGGTTTATTGTATGTTCCAAACCTGAGGTGAGGTGCACTCCTGCAAATAGACGCAATTGTCCTACGCTTTGCATGGACAAATGTGATAGCAAGTATTGATGTGGGGCACAAGCTAGTGTGGGATTAATCTGCATTCCTGTGTCTTGTCTTAGCCATCTTTAAGGCAATGGCATCTTAAATCGTAATGAGAGACCAAGCATCTAGATATTATTTCAATCAAGTGAGTACTTGATTACTATTCACTCATATGCATGCATCCTCCTGCACATTCTATTTGGAGAGCCAATATCTTGCAACAGGCTTTAAGACGCTGGAGTTGAACGTCCCCCATGTTGACCACCTTCTCAAAGAGCAAGGAGATGCAAGTGGGAGTTTACTTAACGTAAGGTAAGCTAGTTTTAGTGAATTTTTCCACATAATATTCTTTCAAATCTTGTTGGACATATGTTGGTGCAATAGGCCGACAGCTATGGCGCCCTGCTTGGCCGGACACTAGAACTAGAAGCAGCTATAGCTCAATCCGGCACCGGTTCACAAGCCATCGCCCGAGCATAAATTCGGTATTCCCCCTGCATCAACAGGCCTGCCTTTCGCTTTGATTTCTTACTGCATCAAATTTTTCCTCTGGTCGAATTTCTCCTGCTTCATTAACCCCACTGGCTCCCAGAATGGGCTCCATATTTCCCCCGTCGATTTAGAAAGCATTCCTTAGCTATCTCGCCATTTAGTTTGCAATGAACATTGATTTTCGTCTGCTTATTTGATTGCCCCATCTGCATCATTTCGTTTTTTATTGTGCTCTCTTAAGCTTTAAATACTGGGTTCTTGGAAGTTTGATTGGCGATCTATTGAATCGTTTCTGCTATTCACTTTGATTTTCCACTGGCACAAGTCCCTGAATCGGGGCCTCTTTTCGGCGGTAACCTCCGTGCCACTCTTTCCTGAAGGCATTTCTTGAGATCTCGGTGCTGCATCTGCTTTCAGAAGCTTGTCTTCCAGTAGCCGTTCTTTAGGAGGGTGTGTTTCCGTGAGGCATTTTTTACCTTCGACTTCCAAGCCTCCGTTTCAGACCCGCCTTTGCTGCGTACGTAGCCCAGAAATCGCCTTGGGCTTCTAGAAGGGGGGAGGAGTCTAGGGACCGATTTTGACGGCCTTCACGCCTGTTTTTCGGGTTTTTGCATGCAAAACAAGAAAAAAAAAAAAAAAAAGTGCCTGGCAAATGAAAGGCAGCGATTGGGCAATTGCCTGTCATAGGAAAAGGCAACTACGAA
>JAANSK020249741.1:0-13385 GCA_011763485.2 Isoetes engelmannii
GTTCTTTGTGAGTCTGTTGTGGAGTGTTGAGGTATTGTTGTCTCTTTGGGGCAGTTCTCTTTTCCTCCTCACTCGATTTGTAACATTGGGTAGAAGCACGAAAGGGTGGACAAAAAATGGTCCCTTAATTTACATTTACAAAGGCAAAATGTAGGCGATATTTTGACGTGGGGTCATTAATACCACAGTTAATGGAGGCTGGCGGTTGGAGGAACGAGATTTTCAAACTAAGTAAAAATTTTGAATGGCTAATTCTTTCAATCCCCCTCAACACAGAATTCCCAAACCTGTGTAGCTCCAAAACTCTGGCCGATTTGAAACCTTAAGCCGATTCTGAAACCATTACCGATTCTTGCTTCCAGAATCATGACAAAGGCTCCATCATCTCGTGTTTCCCCCAGGAAATCACTACGTTTCAAGTCACTGCAGAGGTCTCCAAAGCAAGCAGCAGCAAAGAAAATGAAGGGGACGTCTCCACCAGCAAAGAGAAAGCTTGTACCACATGGTTGAGTTGTGAATCACATTGGAGCTCTGGAGGAGGAAGACGATCCCAAATCATATTCTGAAGTTGTAACTAGCTGCTACAGTGTTTTCGACAGTGCCATTGCTTGATATTAACAATGGTTATTTGAGTATTTGGTATCCATAAGTACTTGCAAGGATATATTTGAATGCATTAGAAGCTCATTGATCTACTGTCATTGTGCAACATTGAAAGTTTAATATGGCACAAAGTTTGTTTTAGATCTATTACTAACATCTGATATCATAGCTTAGGTTGTTGGTGCTCAATGAATTGTTCAGGATGTCCAATCGATTTGGAGCCAGTTTGTTAAGCAGCATTGATGTCTATAAAGGAGGGCCAGGACTTCCAAGTTTGGAAAGACGCTATCAAATACATTCTAGAGGTGGAAGACCTTTGGGATCTGGTGGATCCTTTAGGTGCAAACTAATACTGTTGTAAGAACAATTGCTGCTAGGTCGGTTTCAGGTGGCTCAACTGCTGCAGGTGGTGCAATTACTGATGATGATGGTGCTAAAGAGGTGACTTCAGGAGAAACAAGTGTGAAAACAGGAAAGACTGAATATGCAAGAATCAAGAAAGCTCAAGGGATCATTTCCTCAAAGGTCAGTGCTACTATGAGATTGAAGTTAGGAAACAAATTTCATAAAAAAATGTGGATTTATCTTTTGAAACATTATGAAGAAAAAATTTCCTCCTAGATTGACTTGCTTGATAATGAGTTTAGAAATCTTAAGCTACATGAGGAAGAAGACATTTCAGAGTAGACTGATTTGGGTGCTGCAGGAGTAGACTTGACAGAAAGGTTTCAAGTGCTTGCTATAGCTATGGTTGTTGTTGAAAATGAACAACTAGGGCTGTTCATAAGAAATGTAGCTAAGTCCAGGGATGAGGCTGAAAGAATCTTAAGAACATAAATAGAACAAAAAACGATTGTAAGAGGGAAAGATAATGAAGGGACTGAAATCTTATTTGCTGGCAAAAAGGGAAAAGGTGGAACCGAGAAAAAAATCTGCTTCTACTGTCATGAATCAGGGCACTTTAAGAGTAACTGTCCTAAATTAAAAAAGGAATTCAATTGCTACACTTGTGGAGGAAGAGGGCACTTGGTTGCACCCAACTCCCAAGGATTATGATAGCTAAAGGAAGTTCTAGCAGAGGAGGCAGATCAAGTGCAAGAGCACGAGGTGGAAAAGGATCTGCAGGGGCTTATATCACAAAAGAACATGATGAGGAAGGAGATAAAAGCCCTACTGAAGATGAGGATGAGGTATGCGATCAATTTGCTGTTATTGAAAGAAAAACTGATGCTAATAAACCCTCAAATCCTCTTTTAGTTGATAGTGGAGCTGAAATATCAGTAATACAATCTACTAATCTACTCAAGAAGGTATCAAATACATGCAATAAGAGTGTTCAAGTTGGAAATGGAGCTCTACAATCCATTGAAGGAAGACGCTTGTTGCATTTGCTGGATTTGGAAGGGAATGTAGTTCATGTAGAACATGTACTTTGTATTTCAAGTATCATTAGAAATTTGATTTCAGTCAGCCAGTTGGTAGACCTAGATTATAGAGTCCTCTTTGACTCTAAAGCTTGTAATATTTTCTATGGAAATCAGAAAAAGTTTATAGCTAAACGGGTGGGAAATTTATTTCAGTTGGATAATGTGGTCTGCAATGAGATAAAGAGTTTGAATGCCTCTAATTTTGGACTATTGGCATAATAGATTGGCTCACACTCATCATAATAATATCAAATATATTATTAAGAAAGAATGGATTCAATGCCATAATGTGGAACCACAAAATTATATGTGTGAAGGTTGTGTAGTGGAAAAATTAAACATGCTACCCTTTCACAAGTAAAAAACCAGAGCAAAGGAGGTATTGGAGTTGATACACACGGATCTGTTTGGGCCTCTAAACGTGAGGAGCAGAGGTAGATATGTACATCTTAGGATAGTTTTCTTTGCTCTATGGCACCCTTCCACCACATCCATGGAATGCCATGTGGTATTAAATGAACCAAAGAAGGGTATTTTGCCTTTGGAATGGGCTGCAGGATTCACAACAAGCAGCATTGGTTTGCTTATTATTATCACCTAATCTAGCCGACAGGCCATCTGCTTTAGAAGTAACTGGTTCCACCAAGAACAGAAGATGAAGCATTCAATGGCTTTCCGCTTTTATGAATATGGACTATACATTTTGTTTTCCGAGATTCATGAAGCAAAGCAATATTGAACATATTAGCATTTTTAGCACACCAGCCCTATTGGGCCTACAAACTTTCTTGCAATTCTAGCCTTTCTTTTGTCGGATTTAGAATTCAAAGCAACATTGAATATACTAGCATTTTTAGCACACCAGCCTTAACGAGTCTACAAACTTTCTTGCAATTATAGCCTTTCTTTTGTTGGATTTGGGGCTCCTTTTTGCGGCTGCTTCTCCGCTTTATTGGCCTATCATATTTAAGTGACTCATGCACGCTTATCTTGCAGGCGTTCATGGAATTGATGGTCTTCTTCAGGCACAAGGATGATTGCTTGGTGAATCCAACTTAGCCTTCTCATATAAGGTAATCTGTCTTTTCCACTATTAACTTATTCATAAACTCATTGTCCTTATTAATCGATAAGCCATTCTCGAGATTGTTTCAATTTAGTAGTATGGTTGGTTGATTTTGGGAGCAGCTTATTTTAGAAAATGAAGATGTAGATTCTTCAAAAATTGCCAGGCCTACACCCTTCCCTGCAATTCTAGCATATCCACGTATCATCTCCACGTTAGCAAAATCTAATGTAGCATGATATTTCACCGTCAGATCTTTTCTTTTTACAGATGTAGGGTCAAGAATATTAGAAAAGACCAAAAATGCCCACGGAGATGTAGAAGGACGTCGCTAGGTTTTTTTTCCCTCATTTCCTGAAGGCTTTCTTCTTTCTCTTCCTCTCCGACGGCCATAGTCGTGCTTCATCGTGCTTTTGCCCAAGTGTTCGACGCTGGGATTATTGTACATATTGACGAAAGCAGCATGGCCTAAGCTTCAGTCTGAGCCCCACAAAGGCAGGATTTTGTGAAGCTCTTGGGGACACATGCGGATGCTTGATCCAATAGAGAAAATGCTTTGTTTTTCTCGGATATGGTAAGCTTGATGCCCGCCATTTTCTCTTCTCTATTTTGTGCATAGCTTTAGTCCAAAGAATCAGTTGCCTTTTTTCCACTGGAGCATCTGTCTGAAAGTTTTGCCTCCTCATGATGTGGCCAAACAGATGCATCTTATAGTAGCCAAACATTTTGCCTCGCCATTTTGCTAGAAAAACTAACATACATAGTGGACGAAAAGCTAGCTTTGGAATTGTTTGGAAACCTTGATTTCTTCCCCGACCTCGAACCCACAGGTAAAACCAAGCATTAATAAGTAAAATATAACCCTCTATCAAAAAAAAAAAAAAAAAAAAAAAACTAAGAACTCTACATTTTTTTATGTAGGTTCCTAACCGTCGGGATGAATCACGAAATTTTTTTGAACACTTTATGTTTTCGTAATGTTTGGAAATATAAGTTGTTTGACGACTAATTCGAGATTGAGATTCTTCATACCACAACCTCACAAATGAAAGCACATAGAATAGGAAACATAATTAATTCAAAAGCACCAAGTCACCAGCATGGCTACAACAACCTTAACTCAACTCCTAGCAAGTCTAAGAAATATTGTTTCCTTCTGCGAAAGGGGGAAATCTATATGTCTTACCTTGCTAAAGAAAAAAACTAATATGTTAAAAAACATTGTGATTTTTTACATCAAAAGAATACAATTTTTTACTACCACAATCTTATGATGCCACTTCTTCTTAAATCATAGTAGTTTATCCAAGCAAAAGCTAACAAGTCTTACCTTGCTAAAGTCTTCCGGTGTGCCTCTTACTAGTTCAATTTTCCTTTGGTTATAGCTATTCAAGAAATTATTTAAAAGGGAAAGTACCCCTTAATAACACCTTTTTATTTGATTTTAATATGTAGTGGCAATGGTGTATTTTTGGTTTTTTCCCCTAAAAAAAAAAACCACTTAATCTAAAATAGAAACCATTGCTGAGTGTAGTCTTGGTAATGTTTGTTTCATTCTCATGTTTATGGGTTCTTGTTGTGTGGTTGAATATGAGCCGTGGATGTGTAGTATATACTGGGTATGATGCCAGATCGGCGGCTATTATTTTTTTGACAAAAAGAGGTCACGCCACTTCCTAAGGTGCCAATCGAACATATGGTTCGAAGCAGCAAAACAACAAGAAGAAAAAAATCCTATACCAAGCTGCTGCCTGCCGAAATTAATAACACCAGTGCTACCTCCTGGACTCTGCAACTGCTGTTTCAGAATGAGTTAAACATAGGCCGAAAAATGTGCAACTAACGATGCAACCCCTGCTCTTGTCACCAAAAGAAAAAAATGAAATAAAAAAACTAGGGATCCCAATGATCCTTGTGCTACCGGGAGCAAACTTCTGCTGCTCTACCATGCCAGGTAAGCTCCTTCACATGGCAGGGTAACCGCGTCCGTGGTAGGAAGGCAGGTAAATCGTTCTATCAAATCGGGTAGCCAAATCTCCTATTCCATTGCCAAAATGGAGTTTGATCCCACAGATCCAGTATGCATCTACCCTTGCCTCCACTCCGATTGCACATAAATTTTGGCACCAGGAACCAGGAAATGGCGTGGCATTCCCTAAGCCGGCCGATTCCGGTCTGTAGAAGACAACCCACAAGCCCCTGCTCTGCACAGTGCGCACGTGCTCGCTCCACCCTCCACGCATCCCAAAAACAAATTCCCAGGCAGCAAATAGAAACTATGATGAAATCTTATCCATCAACCTACAAATTTGGATAAGAAAAAGATAGCAACATACCTTGGCCATGGGAAAGAAACCCATAAGATATTGGAAAATATTCTCCAAAATAGAAAGGAACCAATGAACCGCCAATAAGCACCTCAAATAAGCAGAAATATACGTTTTTTTACACAAGACACAATCTTAACCCAAACCATGCAAACCATACAAAACTCAATAAGGGATGTTTATGTATAGATAAGATAAGATAAGATAAGATAAGATAAGATAAGATAGCATTTTTAACGTCACGTCAATAAGGGATGTATAGAGGAAAGGCCCAAGCGGCCTTTTGACTAACATAGAGTTAGCCTATGTGGCATTCTGCCACGTCAGCACCAGGTCAGCCAGTTATAAGCAAAAATTCTCCGTCAGGCCAACTCTTTCCCGCAGTTCTTTTTTTGCTATGGCGCAAATCTACTGGAGTCTGGCCATGGC
The DNA here is from genome assembly GCA_011763485.2 of Isoetes engelmannii. Taxonomy (NCBI): domain Eukaryota; kingdom Viridiplantae; phylum Streptophyta; class Lycopodiopsida; order Isoetales; family Isoetaceae; genus Isoetes; species Isoetes engelmannii. Next base: position 5,853 of record JAANSK020249741.1, read on the forward strand.
GCTGCAACTTTTGAGCGATGTCGCTGTTGATTTCTTCCTCCTTAGTTCCTTTTGAGGTATGGCCAGTTGATTTTGAGGCAAGCGCCTTAGTTTCGAGAAGGTTTTCTGGGGTTCTTCAAGTTTCTGGTGTTCTTCAATTGTTTTGGCGAGCTTTTCTGGTGTTCTTGAACTGTTTTGGCGAGTTTTGGCGAGTTTTCTTCCTCCTTAGTTCATTGTGAGGTATGACCAATTGATTTTGAGGCAACTGCCTTACTTTCGAGAAGGTTTTCTGGGGTGCTTCAAGTTTCTGGTGTTCTGTTTTGGCGAGCTTTTCTAGTGTTCTTGAACTGTTTTAACGAGTTTTGGAAGTGTTCCTAGTCTTTCACAAGAATCTTTAAGGAGTTTGGAAGTCTACCAAGTTCTTGGAAGTCTGCCGAGCTTCTACAGAGTTTCTACCGAGTTCTGAAGACCTTTTGTCGAGGATCTGCCTAGTTTTTTCAACATGCAGCCAGTATTAACAACTTTCCTTGCTTAAATTCTTGTTATACTGTCTCTTTAGTCACTAACCTTTTCTTTTTCAGGATTTGCAAGCTTCTGGAGCCAGAAAACTTGTTGAGGTTGTGAAGTTTCGACAATGTGGCCTTCTATTGTTGTTATTTCTGTTTTCTTATGTGTTTTTTTTACCGAGTTTCTGGTTTATCAGCCTGTTATGACTGAGCTTTCTTCAACATCAAGCCAAAATAGCCTTGGAATGCCTACATTCGTTCTAAATATCAGTCAGGAGTTGGGAACTCTTGAACCTACTATTCTAGAGGAAGGAAGGAAGACAACGAGCTAGACTTTGAGATGGATTTGATGAAAAAATTTGGCGGAGGATGAGATAAGAGAATGATTGGACATACAAGTCTGCGACAATAAGATTTGAGTTTTGTTATTTGATGTGAAACTAGCAATGATAAGATCTGAAGGATCTATAAACAGTAATTTTGTCCTTTTCAATACAATGGTTTTTACCAGACTCTAGACTATTCTAAACTTTTTTTCTGGCTATTCTAAACTTTTTACTCTTCAGTCTGAACTTTTTACTCTTCGTTCTAAACTTTTTACTATTGATTCTGAAGCTCCAGAAAGTAGGGTAGTAAAAATGTTGTGTTAATATTATTTAAACTCGTGCAACTTCCAGACAGAGCCACGTGTAAGCTCTTTATTCCTATAGGGAGCACAATGCCACATAGGCTAACTTTACGGTAAAGTGAAAGTGAAGTTCTTACGCTTTTGCCAATCAGAGTAAAGCTTTGGCGCGAACCGGGAAGAATGACTATGTCTATGCACGGCGATGGAGAAGAAGAATCTTTCGACCCTGGGCAAAAAAAGCGTAAGCGGCACTTTAATCAGAATGGCAAAGTACCCATAATCATACTTGATGATGATGAAAATGATGAAGATTGCGGTTCTGGAACACTTGGCAAGAAAAGCTTCAGCAGAAACGTAGATTTAAACCTCCCTGTTACACAGGTAGACGCCCCTTGCAAAATAGACATCATTGATTTGGATGTTGTAGAATCTTGTGGATTATGCATGAATGCTGTTGATGAGGGCTTTCTTTTTAGAACAAGATGTCGACATAAATTCTGTGTCAAGTGTTTAAAAGATAATCTCTTTTTGCAAATTGAAACTGCAAAGCAGCCGGTGCTTCTCTCGTGTCCTTTTAAGGGTTGCACTGCAGAGCTCAGAAGTGATGAGGCTTCAACTATTTTAGGGTCTGATCAATTTAGGGCATACACAACGATGTTTGCTTCCTGCTGTGAGGTTTTGTATGCTCCTGTTCTGAATAAGAGCTCTCGTATTATTTGCAAGAACGGAATGTGCAGTCAGGAAATTCCCTCTGCAATTTTGGCAACAAGGGTGAAAGAGCTCACATCTGCAGAACTGCTTCAGGCTCTTAATGTAAGGTCTGTAGTTACAAAATATGTACAGGCCAAACGGAATGTCAAACTACTCCTAGATGCAATTGGCTGGGAGGATCAAAGGTCTATGCCGGTTTGGGTTTGTATTACCTGTGATGGTGCTTGGTGTGGTCTATGTGGAGTGCAATTTCCAGTTCTAAGAGATGGTAAGAGCGGACAAGGAACAATTCACTGGAACTGTGAGGAGAAATATTTTGAAGTTTTTAAGACAGTTACTGCTCTTAATGAGGCTTATAATGCCTATAACCTAGTGGGACATCAAGAGGAGAAGGGGAACGCCCATAGTCCCAACTTGCGTGACAGGGCCAACTTATATGCCAGAAATCTTGTTATTGAAGGAGCAACAATTCGGCCAAAGGGAACAGGATTTGGAGGCTCTTGTGTCTGGGCAAAGGGTACTGGATTTTGTGATGCTCGATCTGGGGCAACTAAACATAATGCATCGCTATGGGAGGATGCTAGTAAGAAAGCTGAAGGAGAAATAGATAAAAGAGTGATGAAGACCTTGGATTTTTTTATAAATGTTCTCAAGGACGATATCCCTGCATCTATTTTCGGTCTATTATGTTGGAAGGATATTGTACAGCAAGTTCTTTTATACCTTGCTGCCAATGACTCTATGCTTGACATTTCCGAGAGAAGTGCACTATATTTCAAGTTCGTTGATTTCTTGAATAAGCTGAAAAACCAGAAAGAACTTTGCACTGCTTTGTTAAGGAAATCATGTGGAGATGGGAAGAGCAATAACCTGCTGCTTCAAAAGATGGAAAATATATATAAGCAGTCCAAAGTCATGCTCCACAATGTGAATGTCAATGATGAGGTTGTTGAGGTTGACATAGGTCTTGCAAGGGAGCTTTCTGACTGCTATGAAAACTTATCTGCATCAGAAGCACATTTGGGTAAATCAATCTCATCAATTGGAGAGTCCGCAAAACGCAATTCCTATGTGGAGAAACTTAAACCCTTACAATTCAGGCTCGTGTCCATGCGCAGAAAAGATGGAGGATATAATCACTATTTTAATAACAATGTTCTGGGTAACACAGGATCATTAGCAATTGATAACAGGGGCATACACAATCATAAGCGAGTACTCCATATTTCGAAAGAAATTGCATCCCTTGCCACTACATTGCCCCTGGAATGGGAATCAAGCATCCATTTATGTGTGGATGAAGAACGGATGGATGTGCTGAAAGCATTGATTATCGGTCCATGTGGTACACCATATGCAAATGGAATTTTTATTTTTGACATACTTCTGCCTCCTGATTATCCACACGTTCCCCCTCAAGTGCAGTTTTTGACAACAGGGGGTGGGGCAGTGCGTTTCAACCCAAATCTCTATGCCAATGGAAAAGTTTGTCTAAGTCTGTTAGGGACATGGAGTGGTCCAGGCTGGCTTCCAGGTAAGTCTACTTTGTTACAAGTGCTGGTGTCAATTCAGAGTTTAATTTTTGTGAGTGATCCATATTACAATGAGCCTGGCCGCGAACATTCTAGCTCTAGTTCAGCTGCAGAAGCAGAAAACATGCAGCACAGAGCAAACACTCTATCGGTTGCAATTTTAGGAGCTCTTCGTTCCCCAGAAGTTTTGTTTGAGCAAGTTATTTACGAGCATTTTCAGCATAAAAGATTTGATATAGAACGACAATGTGATGAGTGGGTTGCTCTTGCAACCAAATCGAAAAAGTCTAGCATGAAAGCAACAGCTAAGGAGATCAAGAAACTCCTCCAGAAAAGGTCAATATGCTTGTAATTCTGGTATGCCTTCCTATTTATCTTGCAACTTGTAGAACTCAATCACTAGCACAACAATCAGAAAAAGTGCTAGCCTAGTGGTTTTGCTTTTCCATGTCGGAACATTTTCTTTCTCGAATCAGGTTTCCCCTGGCAACCGTTTTATGGCCAGAGACGAGTTTGAGCTTTTGGCTGATTGTAATGCAGTCAGGAATCGCTTCCAGGTTCGTTGTCTGATGCCGATTTGTTGGCTCGGGTTTGCCGATTGTGATGCAGCCAGGGAAAGGGCTTATTTTGCTTCAATTTCGATTCAGATATACATGTAATTTTTTATCATTTGAAGACAGAGGATCAGATGTACATGTTGTAAATTTTTATCATTTGAATAAAAATATACTGCCTCACCTTCAAACGAAAAAGGGAAAAGCAAAAGAAGAGAAGAAGATTTCCAGCAACAAAGCGTCTCTTACAGTTCGAAAAAATGTCGGGCAACCGCAATTAGACCAGCAGCATATCCTCAAACCCCTCCCCCACTCCTAAGGTTAAATCAGGTGGAATCAACTGGTTGATAAGGTCTCATTGACAGTCTTCGGACTTAATAAGCAAAGTTTATAGTTACCTTCGAAAAAGTGATTTCCTCAAAGCAGAATAGATTTCACATTAAACTTGCCCAAGATGTCTTCATTATCCTGATTGCCGGAAGCAAATATTTGCCATTTTGGTAGAGACATTGGAGCCAGAAAAAACTAAAAGCACAGTATTATCTAGCGTAACAAATCATGAAATGAGGTATTAGATCATAAACAACCAAAATTTGGCCGACATTAGGATCTGCAGCAACTAGGAACAGCATAAAGCAACATGAAACCGTTAATGAAATCCTCTGAACCTCATCTTAATAAGAGTTCTGCTCAAGAAAGAAGCAAGCTCAGACATATATCAGAACCTATAAATAGCCAACTTTTAATCAACTGTTTTAGGTGTCCATTTGAAAGTCCATCTTTCTTTGCCAACTCTAAGAGCAGCTATCAAGTACAAACTCATAATCTAAAACCATGTTGGCTTCAACTAGTGCCCGTGTTGACACTATGTATGTTTCCTGTCAGGCGCTCGGCATCTACTAAAGTGTCTTGACATATTGATCCAAGGTATAGTTAAACAGGTCACATCTATATAATACACAATCCACACGTTTTCAGCTAGAAGTAATAATCAGAACAAGTTAATTAAATATGCACCTGAAAGGCTGGCCAGGAACATAGAGTGGATTCTTGACAACATATTCAACATAAATATTGTTGTATATAAACTTCAATGCTTCACGTAGATCCCCCATTCTAGGATCTGTGACAAGGACAATCTGCATATCCAACAGGAAGCTGCAGAATATGATACTACAAGGAAAGAAATCTAGCAATAGAACAGGGCTCATAGATCAACCTTTATACCAGAGGGAGTTTCCATAAAGCCAAGTTTGTACGTGTTTGTATGGAAGCTGTGAAAGGAACAACCTTCTCCAGGTAATTGTGGAACACCTAAATTACCTGTGTTGCTTCTGCCAGTCCAAACAACATCCTTTACTTGATCGTGCCATATTCAAGCAATTACGTTCAGCATACACCTCATGCTCTTCAAGAAGAAAGCAAAAGGAAAAAAGGACCTACTTCTTATAGTACAGCTATATGAACTACTGGGGTTTAATTCTGCTTTTATGATTTATTTGAGGAGGAGAAGACTGCAATTTGCTGATACTTGTCTAGTTTGACCAATTCAAGATTTGCTATGATTGAAAAATTTTGCCCCATTTGTTTAAGCCCAAATTTATAAATTAACGAGCTCAACTGACCATATTTTTACTAAGGGGCATGAGACACGATCAAATCTAATGGGAGAGAATAGTAGATTAACCACGAACACCATACTTGGCAAAACAAAAGATGGTACCTTGACTTACTTGAGAGGATCGATCTTGGCAGTCAAAGACTTGAGAGAGAAGAGAAGTCCGAACATGAGCTTGTGGTCCTGATGCGGGCTCAATGTGGAGAGGGGTCTGTACCATACATGGTAATGCAGGCACACACCATTCCGATTGTAAATGTATAGGCATCTCATTCTGTTGGGCGCCGGAGGAACCATGGCAGATCCCCGCACCCTTGTATTTCTCTCTCCCAGACACCGTTGAATCATATATTTTACAAGGTTTTCTTTTCTTTTTTTTTTGTTAAATGTGTCCAAGGTACCTATGAGGGGATAACGAAATTTGAGAGAAAAGTAATGGGGAATGTGCTAAGTAACTTCCCGGTCAGTGTTCAAACACATCTTAAAAGAGATGCGTTAGATGCGGCACATCTAAGCATCTAAGATTTCAGATGCGTTTAAGATGCGTTTATTAAAAAAAACAAAAAAATTACATTTAGTCTACAGTAGCCATAAGTATACTAAATTATACATTTATAAACTTAATAGGAAAGCAGTAGAAGGACTCTGTGATGTTTTTCGTGTATAAGACCAATGTATTGTTGAAGACAGTTGCTGTTGTGCTCCAGTAGAAACCAGATCCAAAAACCCTTTGTTCAAACTAATCACCTTCCACTGCAGCCGATATACCTTTGAATCACCATCCCAGACCTCTCAATCAGCTGAAAAATCCCCTGCCAAGATCCCAGACCCGGCTGAGATGCCCAATCCTGCCGAGATGCTGCCGACCTCATGCAAATCAGCCCATTTAGACCTTAGAAAATAGTAATCGGAGGATTTGGCGTAGCCAAAAGGTAAAGGGGCTGCAAAGAATGGGTTTAGAGGAAAAAAAAATTTATGACAGTCAAAAGTCAGACACATCTATCTTAAGATGCGTGTCGATGCGGCACATCTGCATCTTAAGCATCTTATCTTAAGATGCGTGCATCTGTGGAACACTGGTTGGTTTCCGGTCGGTAGGAGTGGTCTCAAGGAGGAATGGCCCAAATTCTGGGCCCAGAATTTGCGACAGGCAAGCTCTAGAATTTGCCCCAGCGGGCCATTCACTCAACGTGAAGGTCGAGAAGGCCAATTTGAACCGTCAATCTTTGCCATATGGATGGTGAAGATTGTTCTTATTGCAGAATTTAAAGTGGCGGCAGAAAGAAGCGCAGAATGTAGACTAGAAAGTACAGAATGTAAACTAGATAGAGACATCGCAACAGCAGGAGACATCCACGAAAAGAATAGTCGACACGTGTCGACATTTTATTGATGGATAAGGCTGAAAGTGGTCTGCCCGTCCTTTACGTGCTAGGTAACTTTCTGGTAGGACTGGCTACCAAACCTGAACTACTGTGTAGGTAGAATTTCTGTTCTTCTATTTTTCCCTCTTTCTTCTGCTTGCAAGGCCAATTCTTGAAGGGATGGAGTTGTTGGATTGATCTGTTCTCATTTTTAGCTTAAGTTTCTGGCATGTCTTTAAGTTTCTAGCAGATGTGCAATCTATTTTATAGCTTGATCTTATTCAAGAAAGATTCGTAGCTTGGCAGCAATGCAATGAAGCAAAGCTTGTTAGTTTTGTTGCAAACCTTGCATTCTGTTGTGTTCCAAAGAATGTGGAAGCCACGTGACCTCAAAAAGTGCCTGGGGGTTTCACATAATGTAGGTCATATATAACATATGAGTTAATCGGTGTGGTTGATTTATTACTTAAACCGTACGTATACATACGTAATTATGGGGCTTTTTAAGGGCAATTTAGAGGCGATTTAGGAGCGTTTTTTTTTTTTCTTTTTTTTTTTTTTTTGGCTACATTTGTATCCAGGTACCTGGCCCCTTCTGAAGAAGCAAGCCTTGCACGTCTGTGTGGCTTGGTTGGTGTGGT
>JAANSK020249752.1:0-13383 GCA_011763485.2 Isoetes engelmannii
CCGACCCAGTAGTTGTGTTGCTGGGAAGGGGGATTTCCCGTATCTATACGATGGGAGCATCGTATAGGGCCGGGGAGAGTCACAGCAGTAGAATACAATGTTTGGAAAATTTTTATTGGAGAACTGACCGTAGGAACAACGCCGAGATACCCATAAAATGAAATAGAAAACTATGAAAATGCAAGAGTGAGGGCAATGGCGAAACTTCTCATCAGGACAAAAAAAAAACCCCACACTTTCAGGTTTTTGAGGAAAACCCTAATGAGAAATGGTCGCCAAGTCGCCAACGCCTCGAGGATGCCTCGAAGAGCGAAGATAAAAGTTGGTGAAGCACATGTAACACATATCAAGTCCACGGGATGTGCAAAATACTTGAAAAAAAAAAGTGAACGGTATGGAAAGTACCCCTTAACTGCGAGGAAAATAAATTGGATTGAATTGAACAAAAAAAAGCATATCCACTGTGGACCAGCAACCACCTAATAAAAGAAAATAATCTTGGCAAATCAAAAGTATCCATGAGATGTTAATACCAAAAACACCCATGCATACATTATTCTTGCCGCTTTTCTTTTCTTCTACAAGGAGGTCCTTTCTACAAGGAGCGCAACACTCAGATCTTCTTTTGGTCGACGCTGGCGAACCGCCCCTTAGGTCTTCTTGGCACAGTTTGAGACTTTCCATGGCCCAGGGAGAGCGGGAACAGGTCCGTAAACGGCCCAAGCAGGCACTCGGTGAGTCAATGTTTTTCCAGATGATTGCAATGCGAAAACATCTGCCTGATAGGATGCAGTCAAACGCTTCTGGAAGCAGGTACATCATGAGGGCACTCGTGCTCATCTCTAGATAACAACTCTATACGAGTACCTCATAGAGCTCTACTCCGTCATATTGAACAGTGCAGGCTCGCCGCCACCTCCAGCTTCTCAGGTCTCTCCGGCCCCAGCGCGGAAGTGGCCACCCAGACTGTAGAGCCATCCTACATGGAGATTGCCATGCAGACTGAGACTGAGCCTGCAGAGGCCTTTGACATGGGGACGCAGACAGACCTTCACTCCAGTCGGACATTTCCCTTAGATTGTGGCCCTCATCCGCGAGGCCCAATGCATTCCGAGAACCCTGGGGACAAAGCCCTGAATTTACGGATCGTGGGAGTCTTCGAGTTGAGCACAGGAGAGAACATCGAGGAGGCCAAGCACTTCTTCACAGATACCATGCATATTTTTTGCCCGGGGATTGAGACAGCATATAGGGTAGGAGCTCAACGACCAGACCGGCCGCGCCATATTTTGGTTCGTTTTCATGCGCGGCAAGGTAGACTTTTCGTGCTCCAGCATGGCAGTCACCTTCAAAACACCAGCTTTTCAGTACAGGAAGACCTTATGCCAGTGCAACTAACTTGTCGGAGGGCGGAGCTTCGCGAAGTGCGGGAAGCGAGATCACAAAAGAAGTGGGCAGTGTACGAGGGGGGGGGGGGCTGCGATCATTCGTTATCAGTGGCCTCAGGACCCGTGGTTGGATACTCTTAGATCAGGTATCCATGTAAATAATAAACTGTACGCATGGATAGAGCTTAAATGTTTGGGTTGACAAGAGGGCGTAGTCTCTCCTTGGTTTTGTTTTCCTTGAACTTCGGTCCCTCGTGTACTGTCGTCACATGTCCAATTGGACGCTGCCTAGTGGCGTGACGTTAAAAATCTTTATCTTATCTTATCTTATCTTTTCTTTTGCACTAATTCCTCGACCTCGGCCTCGGTTCCCATGAGGAGCTTACTGCCACCTATTATGAATTTCGAAGTGTCCCCCATGAGGAGCTTTATCACACCTACTACCAATCCAAAAGTAGCACACATGAGGAGCTTACTCACATGTTACTCCCATCTAGTAGTATCAATTCTCTATTGCCAAAATGCACGATCATACACACATTATTGTTGTCAATGTTTTTTTGGGATTTACCCATGTTACTCAACAACCACTGTAATCTATGAGAAGCTTACTCACACCTACTACACTTCAGAAGACCTCATATTCTTCTTCAGACCTTTTACCAATTCCAAAGTACAAACCCCTATATGTTCAAAAAACTTCTCAACCAATTTCAAAGTATCACTTATGAGAAGCCTATTCACATCCAGTACCATGCATCTCCATACATCCACATGCTACTTCATATGGTTTATGGGGTATGGGATAAAGCCTGGGAAGGTTGGGGCCCATTGGATAATGGCTTGGCTCAAACTGCCACTCAAGACAAAGGAGCTAATATTACTGTTTTGAATAGTGCCACCAAAGTCATAGATTCCCAGGCTTCACTTGGTGTCACAGGAATCTCCCTTTCATCCCAGAGTGTCTGCTCTAATGCGCAAAAAATCTGCTATACTTTTGATAGAGATGGCAAAGCAATTCTTGCGCTCACTCAGATTAATTCTGAAGCTCAAAATTTGGCCTATCATAAGCAAGAAGAGACTTCACATCTCATATCTTATGCTCAAAATATTCAATCTTCAGCAAACCAAATTCAGTCTAACTAAAGATGCACTTTCATCTACAATAGCTAAGATCCAGAGTGTAGATGGTCAATTAAGTCAGAAGGTTGGAAACACTCAGAGTAATCTGGATGCAATAAAGCAGCTTGTGGATGAAGCTAAGGGATATGCAGGAGCTATAGAAAATTTGGCAAAACAAATGGAATCAAAAGCAGGGGATATTTTGGTGGTCTCTGGGAAACTTTCTGCAGCAGAAGAATATGGTTCCTCTGCTAAAGTTGCAGAGGCATCTACCTGGATTAGTGCAGAATCAGAGCTGATACTGGCAAGTCTGGAGCAGATCCAAGCCTCCCTTGATGGGGTTTTATCTTCTGAGAAGCTCATAAACCCTGACAAAACAGTACATGAAAGTTATTCTGACATCAAAGGATATGCAATCCAAGACAAAAGCTCTGCAGGAAAGCTTATGATAACATTCAGTAATATTCCCGTTTCTGCTCCATATTGGATTATAGCATTAGAGGGTAGTTCCAGCTCTGGCTATGAGGCAGCTCCGGTTTACTCTTGCTCAAAGATTGCTGGAGTTAAGTCTCAAAGCTTTTTTGTGCTATCCGGAAAGCCATACATTTCTGCAAATATCCTTCACAAATTTATGGCTACTGCAGCTTCATTTGGCATCCTTTTGGAGTGTGATGATCCATTTATCTACACAGTGCAAAGAGGTAGAAACTGTGGTGCCCCACGGGTTTGAAGCCGGAAGCAAAATTTAAGAGAAATAATGGGGTATTGTGTTTCTAGGGTAGATTCAATTCAATTATCCTTTTGGGACATTGCAGATCTTTGAGTTTGAGTTGCTATCTTATAGCATAATGGTAGATATAAGCAAGACCCAATCCATGAGATGGATGGGCAGGGAGAGAAGAAGGACCTTCTTATGAGAAAATGATAAAGATGACCAGCAAGATTATCATACAGAAAAAGAAAGAAGCTACAGAGGAGGAAGAGGAAGCTAGCAAAAAGAAGAAGTCCAAGGAAGGACCCTCTGATTCTTACCACAGTGTTCAGTCCTGATCATGTGATGTGGTGTGGGACAAATGGACAGCAGGTGAGCTTGTAGGAAAACCAGGCAAGCCTGAGAAGAGGTCCCTTGATAGTTTCACTGTCACAGACCTGAGGAGTGCACAGGGTTTACGGGAGGATGAAATTCTCAAGGTTTATAATCGATGTTTTTTGGAGAAAATTGCTCCAACACTTGTTTTTTTCTAGCAAACACTCTACTTTTTGCAATGATTTTATTGTCTTCCTTTATCAACACACATAAAACATGGTACAATATTGCCACCAATTCATGTACAAAAAATATACAGGATATTCTTAATCAAAACATAGGTTAAATACCCAAGTTAAAAAAAAAAATGACAAGTGGAATAAGTTCAAAATAACGAAATCGTAGTTGAACTTCTTAACCAATTCCAAAGTACCACCCATGAGGAGCTTACTCACACCCACTACCATGCATGCTACTATCAATTTTAAAGCATCATCCATGAGGAGTTTACTGACATTTATTACCAATTCCAAACTATCACCCGTGAGGAGCTTACTCACACTTATTTCACACCTACTGCCAACACCTACTGGAAATCCCAAAATATCATCCATGAGAAGCAAGCTCACATCTACTGCCAATCCCAAAGTATCATCCACGCACAGTAATTATCCCTGCATCCTATTTGGATTGCAGCACCCATGTTAGTTAGCAATTTTAAAGTAGCCTACCCAGGAGGAGCCTACTCATGTCTACCACCAATTCCAAAGTATCACCCATGAGGAGCCTACTCACACCCACTACCAATATTAAACTATCACCCATTGTTTGCAAAGTTTCAAAGAAATTCTATTTTTAGACTGAGGTGCTTACCCATGAGCATCTAGAACATTATAGAACCTTTTAAAATATTCTATTGTTGTTTTTTGCAAAGTTTCAAAGAACTTTCTATTTTTAAATTGAGGTGCTCACCTATAATCATCTAAAATATACGCATGAGCATCTAAAACATTCTAGAATGTTCTAAGACATTCTATTTTGTCCTTTTGCAACGTTTCAAGAAAACTTTCGATTTTTAGATTGAGCTGCTTGCCCGTGAGCATCTGAAATATTCTAGAATATTCTTAAATATTCTATTTTGGCTTTTGGAGAGTTTCAAAAAAAATTTCTATTTTTAGACTGATCTGCTAACACATGAGCATCTGGAGCATTCTAGAACATTCTATTTTGCCATTTTGTAAAGTTCCAAAAAACTCTTTATTTTCAGAGTGAGGAGCTTATACATGAGCATCTAGAATATTTCGGAACATTCTTGAACATTCTATTTTGGTTTTTTTGTAAATTAAAAAAAAAACTTTATATTTTTAGATTGAGCTGCTTACTGGAACATTCTAAAACATTCTATTTTACTATTTGCAAGTCCTGAAAAAAACATTCTATTTTCAGATTGAGGTGCTTATTCATGAGCATCTAGAACATTCCAAGCCTATCTAGAACATCCCAAACGATTTTGGAATTGATTATGCCTCACCTTTAACTAACACACATGTTTGTAATCCATAAATGGCTTATCCTCATGCCTATAAAAGTTTTCAAGGGCTATAAGCCTGAAACTGTGAGGAAATGGTATCGTCATGGCTTCGAGAATCATGGTTTGCGTGCACATGTTTGGTCTTGATTTTAAGTTTTTCAAGTATGATAGAAGCAAGAGGATCATTCTGTTCAAGGGCTTCAACTAATAACCCCGTGCCTCCAACTGGTGACACAGTTGATATAAGCCAATATGTATAAACTTGGTATGAAATTGGCACCAGTGCAGCATTCAAACAGTTGTAAGAAAGTGGAAAAAATTGTGACCAACCCTTGTATGGCCTGGCTTAGGCTGCCACTCAAGACAGAGGAGCTAATATTATTGTTTTGAATAGTGCCAACAGGGGTCATAGATTCTCAGGCATCACTTGGTGTCACAGGAATCTCCGTTTCATCCCAGAGTGTCTGCTCTAATGCGCAGAAAATCTGTTATACTTTGATAGAGATGGCAAAGCAAGTCTTGCACTCACTCAGGTCAATTCTGAAGCTCAAAGTTTGGCAGCAAGAGGAGGCTTCACAGCTCATATCTTATGCTCAAGATATTCAATCTTTAGCAGACCAAATTCAGTCTAACTTAGATGCACTTTCATCTACAGTAGCTAAGATCCAGAGGGTAGATGGCCAATTAAGTCAGAAGGTTAGAAACACTCAGGGTAATCTGGATGCAATAAAGAAGTTTGTAAATGAAGCTAAGGGATATGCAGGAGCTGTAGAAAATTTGGCAAAACATGGGATGTTTTGGTAGTCTCTGGGAAACTTTCTGCAGTAGAAGAATATAATTCCTCTGCTAAAGTTACAGTGGCATCTACTTGGATTAGTGTAGAATCCTAGCCAATACTGGCCAACCTAGACTAGATTCAAGCTTCCGTTGATGGGATTTAGCTTCTGAGAACCTCATAAACCTTGACAAAACAATACAGGAAAGTTATTTTGACATCAAATGATATGCATCCACGACAAAAACTTTGCAGGAAAGTGATAAAGACTAACCCCAGTAGCCTTAACCAACACCTAAAAAAGGGTGGATCCTTCAAGCAAAATCGTTATCCAATGGGCCCCAACCTTTCCAGGCTTTATCCCATACCCCTAGACCATATCAATTCCTCCCCCTCCTCGAGATGCTTGCCCTCAAGCATGTGGAACACACCTGTGTTACCACGAGGAATTGAACCTTGGCTCTGATACCAAATTGATAAGGACTACCCTCAGTAGCCTTAACCAACACCTCAAAAAGGGCAGATCCTTCAAGGAAATCGTTATCCAATGGGCTCCAACCTTTCCAGGCTTTATCTCATACCCCTAGACCATATCAAAAAGCTTATGGTAACATTCAGTAATATTCCTGTTACTGCTCCATATTAAATTATAGCATTGGAGGGCAATTCCAGCTCTGGCTATGGGGGAGCTCTGGTTTACTCTTGCTCAAAGATTGCTGGAGTTAAGTCTCAAAGCTTTTTTGTGCTGTCTAGATTACTATGCATTTCTGCAACTATCCACGGGGGGAGCACCTAACGTAAGCTATATAGGGCATGTGCGTGCATGGGGTCAAGAGAAATTGCCCTTATACGGAATTTTCCTCCCCCATATTTCATATACCCCTACCATATTTCCTTTATAATATGTACGGAATTCAAGCAAAAAAGACCCCCTCCCATATTTATACGTACTTATACGGTACAGTTTTGTCCAAAAAATACCCCCTCCCTTACACTCACATGTTTTTGACAGATTCTTCTGAGTGCCCTCCCCGGGCAACTATCCTTCACAAATTTATGGCTACTTCAGCTTCATGGGCTTCTTTTTGGAGTGTGATGATCGATTTACCTACACAGTGCAAAGAGGTGGAAACTGTGGGGCCCCACGGGTTTAAAGCCGAAAGCAAAATTCAAGAGAAATAATGGGGTATTTTGTCTCTAGGGTTTCAATAAATAGGTTGGCATGTATGGTAATAACTTGAAGCTGTATTGTATGACACACGACAAGTAATTTTGCGGTTTTAATAAAATCCTTCTTTTGATTACAATTATATTTCTCTACACCAAACATTATCCTTTCGGGAAATTTTGAGTTTAAGTTGATATCTTGTAGCCTAATGGTACATATAAGCAAGAACCAATCCATGAGATGGATGGGCATTAAGATTTTGTTTGAAATAAAATCATCAATGTATAGATATTCTTATACCCTACAGTTTAACCAATACAATAGAACAATACATCCATTACTACCAAGATTTAAAAAATCGCACCTCGAAGGGTGTTCAAGGGAACCTTAATAGTAAATTACAAACATTTTGTATGAGGCCCTTTTTCCACAGTAGTCTCAAAATATGATTGTCATATACAATATATGACACCATTTGTGACTCCAGGGCAAAAGATGAGGCACACAAATTTAAACTTGCTTTTCCACTGCATGGTGCATTTTCTTAGTCATAAAATATGGCACTACTAAAATACTAGTGGAAACCGTCACAAAATAAGACACGTCTTATCTTTAGTTATATATTCAAATAAGACTCCATTTACATTAAAAGTAGTATCCAAAGCTATTAAACGTATTCCGAACCTAAATAAAACATGTCTTATTTTCATAATAAAAAAGTGCTTTTCTTTTAAGAAAATAGGTGGCCAAACCTCATTTGTTAATGTATGTGACTTTTAGAAATAAGACTACCGTGGAAAAAGGGCATGATTCATCAACCCTTATAGAATAGAGACTGGATCTCGTATTCATCTCTAATTCATCTCAAATTATAGTTCATATATATGGCAATCCTCCAAAATATGATATGATCTAATATGATCTGATCTGATGTGATGAATTTATCAAGCCAATTAGGCCCTCAAGCCTTTATGGCAAAATAATCTACAAATTTTTGAAATCAAAGTGCAGTAATCCAAAGCAATAAATACATCAAAGTTATATATTAAACTATACAGCTCAACTATATCAGCCCTTTCCTTCCATATATTCCAAATGTAAGTGCTTAATATGTGATGGTTATGCAAAAAGATCTCGTAAAGTGATTACCTCTATACCATGTTTGCTCCATGCTCCATATGCTCATAGGAAGAACATTGTATAAATGTATGCCGTTGTGATTCGAGCACTAGTTCAAAACTCTCAAGACAATATTTTTCGTGCCTAGGTTTCCTATATCATTTACCTGTCTCAACATGCAAAATGGTGAGAAGAAAGCCTCAATTGGAAAATATGCATACGGTTCTTGCGGCTAATGTGTGACAAAAATAATTATGTTCTTTATATTTCTGTAAATTAAATTCTTTCTTCATACTAACTATATCCTCAAATTGCCATATCTTGCTAATCGCTCTTTTTGTCACAAAAACTCTTTATCTTTGTATATTTTACTGTATAGGGCCAGGTATTCAAGCCAAGCCATTTTTCTGCCCATTCCAATGCATCCACATACTAGCCAGTCATGATCCATTGCCAACACTCCGTTTATATCTTATCGTTCTAATCAAAGCTTCCAACTCCAAGGGATAAAAGGCCTAAACCAAGGGAGGTTCACATGTTGCGATGCTAAATAAGGTAGCCTGTCATGATCCATTGCCAACACTCCATTTATATCTTATCGTTCTAATCAAAGCTTCCAACTCCAAGGGATAAAAGGCCTAAACCAAGGGAGGTTCACATGTTTGGTGCGTAAATAAAGGCAGAGTGCACGCAATGGGGTTTTTTATTGCCTATTTCGTGCTTATAATAAGGGGTATCTACCATTTAGTTGAGTTGTCTAGTTGTATTTTTAGGAGTATAAGGGTATAACAAGACATTTTTATGTGTACGATAAGGAGGTTTTGTCTAACCCTAGGAACGCAGATGGAATGTCCAAAATATATATAGGTGAATCCCCTGGGGGCCCGGCTCAGCAAGCAATATGCAATATGGAGTCTGAGGCTTGGCTCCAAGGGTCTCTAAATTGGACAGCCATAAAGAACAAACAGACCTTACCTGAATATCAAAAGAATAATGCCAAAGTTAATGTTCCTTTGACATCTTTCTCATTAAAGTCGGTAATAAAAATTACATTAGCACAAGAATAAGTTGTATGTGCTTGAGGTTTTAGGGGAGCCCCGATCCATGATACATGGGAGTCCAGTCTAATAGCTAGACATATGAAAATTTATTTCAAAATAAGCAGTTTGGCTTGAAATGAAGGTATCTACATCAAAAAAGATCCATAAAATGTTAATGTTTTATCCACGCCCAAAGATAGTTGGATGTAATGACTTTCAGAAACATCCTAACCATTCAATAAAATGTTAATGTTTTATCCACGCCCAAAGATAGTTGGATGTAATGACTTTCAGAAACATCCTAACCATTCAGACTTTTAGCTAGTAGGCATGGATGTCCCTTGTTTGCCTTCTTTAGAGCAATGTATATTCTTACATTATGCTTTTCTAGGTTTGGTTTGGTTTGTTTTTATGATGAAAATATATAACTTTCTCAATGGCTAACTTTTCCGCAATATTCATTGTATCATATTAGAATGCTGTCATTATTATTATTAATCTGTTCTTAGGAAAGATCTGCCACAAGATTAGGACTTGAAAATGGGAAGTCATATGAAAAAATATCTATCATGTTTCCCACATTCTCTGTAGATATAAGCTGCAACTAGTATTCATACTGAAGGTCCTTTGTGTTGGCAATAGTACTGAACGTTTGCTGTATATGCTTTTCCGAAGTTTCCGCAAATGTGGAAACCTAGCAGAAACAAGATTCTTGAGGTTGGTGCTAAACATATCAATATTAACCCTTGGAGTCATCATGTCTCTAACATAAGCAAAAGCTAATTGGTCATGAGAGTTGAAAATCTCCAATTCGTTAAACCAAAGACAAGAAAAGCGACTTGTTACTGGCTCGTGCATCCGCAAAATCAAACTGGAATCTGGAACATCTGCCAAAGTTTGTACACATACAAGTCAAAAAATGAAACAAAAATATAAAGTGATAAACAAAGTTTGAGAAACAATTTACTCCATACCACTAGGGTAAGGATGCTTGAGATTGCTCCATGGTTGTAAGCCATCATAACAATAGCTTTCCACCTGATACCAAACAGCCTCTCTGTCACATAATCTCCACCTCACACAGAAAGCAGCTTCCTCCAATGTGTGAACATTATGCGGATGCAGTGGCAAAGCCAGGGTAATATTTTTGCGCAGTAGAAATCCTTCAATAAGACTGAATGGATCTACAAGGAGCTGGGTTCCACCTTCCAACCAAATGCTAAAGGCGCTGTTGGGAAACAACCTATGGGGTAAATGCTTTGGCACAAGTGTATTCATTGCATGCTGAGTTTTATAAGGCAAATTGTCCACCAGAACTATGTGCCATAAGCCAACTTTGTATGTTACAGGATCAGGTTCTTTTCCTGACTTTTGGAGAAGTGTAAGGGTCTCACTGTCTACAAAGGCAAAAAAACAGACATTCCTTGAAGAAACTGTATCCACATGCTTTGGCTGCAGAAGATCATCATAAGCACCAAATATTGCTGTTATTACAACTAAACCTGTACACTTATCCATTTCTATCTTATCCCTTTCTGCTATTATGAAGCCGGTTGAAGGATGATTGACAAAGCCACATGGAATATCTTCTGTATAGTTTTGGAAAAATCTCTTTCTTTCCTGCAGGCCTAGACTGCCACCAAAAGTCACCAATGAATCTGAAAATTCTCTGGACTTCAGATATTTCTGTGATACTGATGAGGTTTTCCTATGTTCGTCTATCTTTCTCTGAGCAGCAGAAGCTGGTAAGAAACTATTAATAGTGTCTGTCTCTGCATTAATGGAAGAGGTCATGTGAGACAAGTCTGTTAATTCTACAGATGCAAGAGCTTGCAACTGTCTAAGATGGTGGTGAGAAGCAAAAAGCAGAACATATGAACTGTGTGATGCATTAACAATTTCTTATTGCATGACTAAAATGCTTCACTTGGCATGTTAAGAGGATGTGGAAGCATTACTTAATCTCGCGAGTGATGTGCATAATGGAATATGCCTGAGAATAGTCATCAGGGATGGCACTTCATGTGAATGAGTATATTTTTTCTTAAACCAGCAGAGCGTACTTATGGAACTAGGCTGCTTAGCTTGAATTTGCATCAACTCCTTATCACTGAAATAGTTAAAATAGCAGAACATTGGAGGTTTAAAAGAACATGGCTATACTAGCAGATAAGATATGATATACCGAAGGGTTAGAGTAATGTGATTGAACGCCCTCTCTATGTTACCTTTGACTTTGGACCCTACTAATATCAACTGTAGCAAATGCTTACTTGAAGTGTCTACAGCCAGCTGATCCAGATCTTCATTCTGTAACAACTTCACACTGAAATGTGGCAAAGCCCCAGGGGCAAGTTTCAACAATGCGGATTCATAAGCTTGAGAGAAAGAGGCAGATAATCTTAGCAGGGCATTATTGCAGCTTCCTGAATATCATCACAAAACAAACTACTCTCAACAGACAAATCACTAGATAAAAAATGTATATCCCAGCAAAATACTTACCTCTGCCGCAGTACCCAGAATCAGGGGCTAATATCAGGACCAAAAAGAAAAATGTGGCAGATATGGCAAGCACAGGCCGCATTAGCCCACATCCGGCGAGGGGACAGAGGCCCCTTGTGGGCGATTGTCGAGCTCGAAGAACCATCCTTGATTGCTTTGTGGCTTCATTTACACGGATGGACTATGGTATGCCGGTCTTTCTGACAATGTACAGACACAGGAATATAAAATTCAAAACTACCAAAATTTCTCCTATTAAAAACCAGGCAAATTTAGAACGTGGAGTTCGTTGAGTTGCGTTTGAGAATTTTACCCTCAATTGGGGGATCCTGGAGCTATTTTCCCCCGGGATCCCGGAGGTAGGTCGGGATTCCCTGGAGCGTGTGATCCCGGAGGACGGGATCCCCTTTACTGCACAGTTACTGTGCAAAAAAACAGACCCTTGAAGGGAAAATCGGAAGTTTTTTTCGATGAGGTTTTCTCCCCCGATGCTCCACGAAATCGATTGGGATCTGTTCGAGGGTGGTCGGAATGCCCTGGATCAGAGGCGCAAGTAGAGCCGCTGGAGGAAGCAGGGCGAGCGCCGCTGCTATAGAAGAACTCGAATCCACCAAATATTTGAAGCAAAATTGCGCAGTAAGTCATTAACTGCGCAGTTAACGGCGGGATCCCGGAGGATGGAATCTCGCGTGGGGATACTGCCAAATACAAGCACAGACTTGAAAATCTCCTTGGGAATCGAACCCAAGTGTTGCCACCAAGCTTGAAAATGGAAATCATACCTGGCGTCATTGCTCGATGCTCCTATTGCACCTGGATTCAGCTTCTCCAAAATCCATCGCCATCTACAAAGAGACAACAATTCCACGAATTCGGCAACTTATCTACAACCCCAAACTCATCCACTTTCATGGTCTTCAATTTCCCATTCACTACATTGGAACCATACTAGTTCTTCTGCCTGATCAAAGGTCATCACATGTGGCGGCGTCATCACCTCATAACAACACACAATCGGCGAACAGAAGTGGACAATCTCCTATATAGACTATCCATATCCAATACTTGCTCAACTCCATCTATACACCGGCTCTAAGGCCACATGAATAAGTAAGCATGCAATCTGCTAAAGAGGCTTGGGCGGATCATGGGGGTCAGGATATGCACGGCAAACCCGGGTACTACTCTGGACCGAATTGGATTAACTGGCCTTGCAATATCCTCTTCCTCTGTAAACCCATCTGCAAGCAAAACCTATAAACACAAGAAACACATCCCAAACACTATCAAATCTCCAAAAAAGCAATATACGCCCTCCACCACATGAAGCAAAATCGTTGCAGATCATCTTCCAGGCAAAGGAACCGACATGTTCAAGGACCACAATACACAGCGACAAGGCAGAAGGCGCAGGCTTGGGCAGCCGTCCACGTCGAAAATAGCATAAACTAGAACCGACCCCAGGCCAAAAGGAAAAAAAAACGTATAAGCTCTTACCACCATGCAACGAAACTTGGTAAGCCCCCATGCCCTCAAGAGTCCGTGTCTTTGCCCTAAAGTTCAAACCAAATACCCCATTATTTTTTGCCAAAAAGCCCCAAATTAGAATGTAACTAGTAATGGTGCCCAGTGTTGCTGGGCATAAGTTGAGAACGTGTCAATGATGTAAGGAATAAACGTTATGGGAAAACGAATAGGCCTTCACTTC
>JAANSK020249763.1:0-13378 GCA_011763485.2 Isoetes engelmannii
AAGATAGTTATTACTATCGACAACCCTGAACATGTGCTATGATTTTTGTTTATTTAAAGATAATGTTGTAAAAAAAAACCTAAACGCTTCATCGGTTGATAATGAGGCACCGAGGACTTTGTGGATTCTATAGCGACAAGACTTCTCGATTTCAGACCCCTCACTTGTTCTTGTACTACTTTCAGCAAGTTGAACTTTACATTTCTTTCTTTGTAGTTCATGTGCAATGGATTGTTCCAATTCCATCTTGGCCTCCATGATCCAAGATGCATCAAAGCCATCTTTATGTACAATGCACAGATTGCACATGACTAAACAAGTTGATACAACCTGGACAACATTTTGCAAATCCATATCATTTCTCTTTAGCAATATTCTGAACCTTGCTTTCAATCATCCAAAAGCTTGCTCAATCGCCATTCATGTGCATGATTGTATATAATTCCAGTAATATTGCTCCCTATTCAAGCCATCTTTGTGTCCTTTAAATGGGCTAAGCATGAAGTGCCATGGTGGGTAAGCTGCATCTCCAACAAGACAAAAGGGATTGATGAAGTCACTTAAAACATGCTGGACTCCTGATGATCTCTGAAACAACGTCCAATCATGAATACTACCTGGACAACCAACATCGAAGTCCCACACAAGACATTCGCGAGAAACTATCAGCTGCGACAATATAGAGTGAAAGCCTTTAGGATTATAATATTCTTGAGGAGAACACTTGGGAGCAATAATTGGGATATGTGATCCATCAATTGCCCCAATGATATGCGAAATTCCTTGAACTGCCTCAAACTGTTGGGCTAGACGCTTCATTCGTGAAGGTGAAGGCCATTTGATGTATAGGACTTTTAACTTTTCATTCACCGCATTTACAAAGTCCATAACTACTTGCTGTACAGTTGCATAGCCTATTCAAAATGAATCTGCACTTCCAGTGAGTGTCATGAACCTTACCGAAATACACGGGTCCGAAATACATCGAAACTACGTACAGAAATGCAAAGGTGAACGCCAAGATCTGGCAAGAACTTTATTATACAAGAGATCATGGATACAATGGCTCGAAGGCGCTCAGGAAAACAGGACATGCGCTAAGAGGGTCCAAGACTGGCATTGAACCAGAATAGCCTGAGAAGAGTGAGGCTCTCCTATATATACCCGCTTCCACGGCCAAGATCCTGCCACTCCAGTGGGCAAGATTGTGCCAGGTGTTGCCCATGCATGTGGTCCGTGTGACGACCATATTTGTGTATATGGTATAATATGGTATGGCCGTCACACCATCCCTCTCCTACGACGGCATTGAGGGGGCCGAACAGGAGCCGGAGTAATGAGACTGGGCTTGTCAGGGTAACGCCTGTGGAACTCGGCAATTTTATTTGGAGCGTTGGCCACATTTTTTGCAGGTTCCCATGTCCGATCACTTGGTGAATATCCTTCCCAATCCACCAGGTAATATAGGCGGCGCCGCAAGAACTTGGAGTCCAGGATTTCACGAACCTCAAATTCTTCATGATCAACTATCTCAACAGGTGGTGGAGATGGAGGCATGCGGTCTGGAAAGGGATTTTCTGTATAAGGTTCCAATGAAGAGACGTGGAACACTGGGTGGAGCCGTACTAATGGTGGGAGCTCCAACCGAAAAGCACGATCCCCTACTTGTGCAATGATCTTATGCGGATCCAAGCGGCGATAATCCAACTTATCACAAGGGCGCTCTATGGGTAGGTCGCGGCGCAAGAGCCAAACAAGATCCCCAACTGCAAAATGTGGAGCATCCTGGCGATGCTGATCTGCATGATGGCGGTATCGTTCCTGGGCCTGGAGAAGGTGCCCCTGAAGGTCATCCTGGAGCTGATGGAGCTTGTCAAGTCGGTCTTCCTCACTGGGGTTAACCAAATCAGAACCTGGAGCAATGAAGGACCAGCGAGGATGGGTGCCATAATTCACAAAGAATGGCGTCTGCCCGGTGGAAGCATGAACTGAATTGCTATAGGCAAACTCAGCCAAGGGAAGCCAAATGACCCAATCATCCTGTTGATAACTGATGAAGCACCGCAATACTGCTCAAGAGTCTGATTGGTGCGCTCAACTTGCCCATTGGTCTCGGGGTGGTTCCCTGAAGAAAGAGAGCGTTTCACACCTAAGAGTTACAGGAGCCGCTTCCAAAAACCAGCAACAAACTGGGGGCCGCGATCACTAATAATAATGGAGTCTGGCAGACCATGGAGACGGACTACTTCTTGAAGAAACATATTAGCTGTGCCTTCACTGGTGATGGAGGTGTTGCATGGAATGAAGTGTGTCATCTTAGAGAAGCGGTCAACAACCACAAGAATGGCGTCATGCCCCTCGGAAGGTGGAAGCTCCACAATGACATCTACTGAGATGCTCTTCCGTGGGCCATATGGAACTGGCAAAGGCTGGAGCAGACCATGCAAAAGGTGCTTAGGAGTCTTTGCCCGACAACAAGTGTCACAGGAGCGCACAAACAACTTAACTGTGCGCCGGAGGCCTGGCCACCAATAATCCCGACCAATAAGTTCCAGAGTCTTGGCAACTCCAAAGTGACTGGCCAGAGGGGAATCATGACAAGACTGCAGCACTTGAAGTCTGGGGGCACCATCAGGAACATACAAGAGTCCATCACGGAACACAAGCCCATCGCGAACTTCAAACTAATCATAGTCCGACCGTGTCTGCTCGGGGCGATCGCCACTGCGATCCTGGAGAGTAGAGATCACATCCTGGAACAATGGGTCGGAGGGAAGAGCTATCTGAACTGACTCCAATAGAACAGAATCAGGCCTCTCAAACATAGTGATGGCCATCAGCTGCAAACGGTCGGGCCCTAGAACCACCTGTGACTGCTGATCAAAAGCAGGATCTCCTAGCTTTGGCTCAAGGCAGGAATGCCGAGACAAAGCGTTTGGCTTCCCTTGGAGTGCCCCGGGCCGATACTTGATCACAAAGCCTACACGTGACAACACTTGCGTGTGCCACCGTGCCTGACACCGGTTGAGAACTCGGGCAGACTGAAAATATTCCAGGTTCTTGTGATCACTGTAAACCATGACCTTGTGCGGAGATCCTTCCAAGAACCTCCTCCATTCCTCAAAGTAGTCAACTATCGCCATCAGATCCTCGTCATAGATGGGATAATTTATCTCGGCAGCCTGGAACTTCCGGGAATGATAGGCAATCAGATGCAATTCATGGTCATCCCCCTCTTGTGACAGAATACCCCCGAGATCAAAGTCAGATGCATCTGCTTCTACCACATACGGACGTGAAGGATCCGCATGGGCGAGGACTGGTGCAGAAGTAAAAGCATGTTTCAGGATGACAAATGTTGTCTCCGCTTCTACACTCCATTCAAAGGGCACATCCTTGGACGTGAGACGCGTCAAGGGAAGGACAATCTCTGAATAATCCTTGATAAAGCGGCGATAGAAGTTGGCAAACCCCAGGAAACATTGGATATCTTTGACTGAAGGGGGTGTTTCCCAGTCAAGCACTGTCCTGACCTTCTCCGGATCCATAGAGACATCGTGAGGAGTGATGCAATAACCCAGGAACTCCACATGATCTTGTTCAAACTGGCATTTCTCCAACTTGACATATAGTCCATGTTCACACAGTTTCTGAAGAACTTCCCGAACATGTACTTCATGCTCTTCCAGGGTCTTCGAATAGATCAGAATGTCCTCTAGATAGATGATAACAAATAGGTCCAGGAACTCTCAGAAAACATCATTGGCCATATGTTAGAAAACTGCTGGGGCATTGGTCAGGCCGAAAGGCATGACAGTGTACTTACCGGGTTCGAAGTTGTCTTCCATTCATCGCCGTCTCTGATTCAGATCAGGTTATAGCCACCACGGAGATCAATCTTGGTGAAATACCGTGCACCTTGAAGCCGCTCAAGCAATTCTGGAATCAGAGGCAGAGGGTACCGGTTGCGAACAGTGATCTTATTGAGCCCGCGGTAGTCTACAACCAACCGCAAGGAAACCATCTTTCTTGGAAACAAAGAAGATAGGTGCGCCCGCTGGTGACTGAGAATGCCGGATAAAGCCTGTTGCAAGATTCTCCTCAATGTAAGTGCGCAGGGTCTCCAACTCTGTTGGTGACAAGCCATAGATAGGACCATATGGTAGGGTCGTCCCTGGTTGGAGATCAATGGGACAATCATATGGACAATGCTCTGGAAGCTTACTAGCTTTGACTTTGTCGAAGACGTCGAGAAATCTTTGTACTTCTCGGGCAGAACTGGAACAGATGTGGCAGGAGTCGAACTGGTTGCCGGATGAACTTGGATTGCAAATACTGAACTGGGATCTTGTCTACCGGATTGAACAAACTTCTGCAGTGATATTGTCAAGATGCGGAGCCGAGGACGTGAAGATGACTTGGAAAGATCGCCATCACGATCCTGGCGAGCAGGAACAGGTACAGGAACAAAATCAGGAACTGAGACGGGGACAGGAACAGGAACGGGAACGGGAGCCAAAACAGATGTGGAAACAGACTTCGAAACAGGAACATGAACAGGAACGGGAGCAGAGACAGGAACAGAAACAGGAACTCGCTTCGGAGCTAGAGCAGAGACTGGGACGGAAATGGGAACAGGATCATGAACAGAAACAGGAATCAGGACGGGATGAGAATACGAATAGATGCAGGAGCAAGAACGGGAACCTGATCACGAACAGGAACTGGGACTGGAGCAGAATCAAGAACATGGACATGAACGAGATCAGGAGACCATGAGACTTTACGGGGCGGAGAAGACAAAACAGAGGCAGGGTTTGTCGGAGGATCAGCACTGGGGCAAAAGCTATTCAAACGGAATGATTTGGAGCGCCAGTTGATCTGTGGGTTGTGTAGTTCAAGTCAATGCAGACCCAAGACCGCAAGTGCATGTGGCTAGTAATGAGATTGAAGGAAATGCTACAAGATGCTCCATCGAACAGAAGTCGAGCAGGCACGGTACATTCAGTGACTGCACTCGAGGAAATCTCACGTCCATCAACCATACCAACAACACTAGGATGCTCAACCCTGCTTCTAGGGATGGCGTGCTTAAAGACGAACGCACTGTCCATAAAGCAAGCATTGGCACCCGATCAATATGTGCAGGTGCTTCCAACTTCCTGTCCCCTGACTCCAACACCACAGGAATGAAAAACTCCTTACTGATCTTATCTGAGGGGATGAACCCCTCACTGCATCTGGGTGGAGCCTGAGGAATGGTGGTCAGCCAACGAGAGACTCCTACTCGGACTGACCGCTGAAGTTTTCTGACTGATTTGGGCGCTTGACTGGGCATCCACGAACCATATGACCAGCCTCACCACAATAGAGGCAGAGGTTGGCCTCCCTTCTGCGCTGCTTCTCGGCTGCCGATAAGGGTCCTCGAACCACCCGGTCAATCTGCATAGGCACTGGGCCTTCTGGTCCAGGCAATGGTGCTGAAACCGTTGTGGCTACTGGAGTGTGTGAAGCTGGGGCACATATTGACTCCGCCTTTCTTGCCTGCGCTCGAACAAGCGGTTGTCACATCGAACCGCAAACTTGATAGCTTCCCCTAGACTCTGTGGATCCTCCATACTCAAGCAACATATCCTTGACATCTTCCCGCAAACCCCTTCGAAAACAATCTCGAAGGGCAACATCGTCCCAAGCAGTATCCATTGCAATCTGACGGAACTCTGACGCATAAACTGAGGCTGGGCGTGATCCTCGTTTGAGGTTACTGAGTCGGTTTACTGCTGTCCGCTGCCGATCTGTATCTCCAAAACAAGCCTCGAGCTCTGCCGTGAACGTGGAAATCCTGCAACTCCGGAGCTTGCTTCTCCAACAAGGGTGCAAACCAACTGAGGGCTGGTCCCGAAAGGAGGGAACCGACTAATCCAACCTGCTCCCGGTCCGTGGGATACCTGTGAGAGTGGAGCTGAATGACAAGCCGAATCTGATTCAGGAATCCCCAAAGCTTGGACCGGGTACCATCAAACTTCTCCGGCAAACAGATCTTTGGCTCTGATAACTTCCTTCCAGAGCTAGAGGCTGACTCATTGGAAGTTAGCCGCTCCCTAAGCTCTTGGTTATCTTGCTGTAGCTGCTGACAAATCTGAGCAAGTTGTTGCAGTTGTTGTGCATATGATGAGATTTCCCCCATGAGGACTGGCACTATCAAAGAACTGCTCAGGGAAATCGCCCTGGCGATCTACCAGAGCAGGACAGAGTCAAAATTTACCAGGGCAAGCTTAGAAGGATCGCCCTGGCGATCTGGCTGAGCGGAGCTGAGCAATTTTTTTTTTTTTTTTTTTTTAAACTCAAAACTGCTAAAGAGGATTGCGACCGTGATCCCCAAGAGCAAGAAACTAAGAAATTTTCACCCAAACATGCCTAACAGGATCGCCACCGCGATCCTGAGGAGCAGAACAACACAAAAGAAAACACCTACTTGGTCTGATCCATCACTGGTGAGGACTTTCCAAGTTGATCGACGGACGAGCTTCGAGCCGACCCGAGCTGGTAATGGATTCCGGTTCAAACTGTCATGAACCTAACCGAAATACACGGGTCCAAAATACATGGAAACTACGTACAAAAATACAAAGGTGAACGCCAAGATCTGGCAAGAATTTTATTATACAAGAGATCAAGAATACAATGGCCCGAAGGCGCTCAGGAAAACAAGACATGCGCTAAGAGGGTCCAAGACTGGCGTTGAACCGGAATAGCCTGAGAAGAGTGAGGCTCTCCTATATATACCCGCTTCCCCGGCCAAGATCATGCCACTCCAGTGGGCGAGATTGTGCCAGGTGTTGCCCATGCGCGTGGTCCGTGTGACGACCATATTGTGTATATGGTATAATATGGTATGACCGTCACAGTGAGTGTGTCTTTAGTAGCTAGCCGGATCAAAGCCATCATAACCTTACTTTCCACTGAACAAGCTAGCCTAAACCTGGTATCTTTTCTCATCAACAATGGCCTTAGTGTCTCACAAAAGTAATGAAAAGTAGCTCTGGAGACGTGCAATCTTTTCTTAAGCTCAATATCATGATAGGTTTAGCTGCACTAAATCTTTCATATGCCCATAACTTCCGTTTTGTGTTCTTCCGTACAATTTGAGACCTAAATTCAACAAGCAATGCCATTACTAACCTGTTCCATGCAATCACTCTGGCAATTATCTCAAGTTGATCCTCTGCAATTAACTCCAATAGTTGCAGCATCATGAACAGTAGCAATTGCAATAGCTTAATTTGCTATTCTTGGCTTTCTGCAGTTTCTCCCAAAGTTTGTATTTCATGCACCTCTCCCAAGGATTGTGGTCTGTGTGAATGTGTAGGATTCTGTATTGGTGGAGGCTCGTCATCCAGTCTGCAAAAATATGGCAACGTTATAGGCTTCACCAGTGCACCAGCAGTGGGCCAGCAAAATTTGAAGCACATATCTGAAAGCTTAAAAGATATCTATGGCGCTAGCTCTCTGGGCGACAATTCTTGCAGGAACATTACGACATGAAGAAAGAAATGGCGCGAACAAAGTTTGTCTGAATCTGACATGTTATTGCTGATTCTGGGGTGGCAATTTTGGGCGGCCACTAGTGTAGCAGCACCGGTGGAAATCCCTGCCCAAAAGGAGAAAACCTAGAATCTCTCGGTCCGTTGGTGTGATTTTACCCTAAAGCCGCATTGCCTCCATTTCTGTATCAACAGTTGACAAGCAACTTGCCGTCTCATTCTGACAGCCGCCAGCCCGCATATTCTGAAATATCTTGCATATAGATGGACGTCTCAGATCTTCTTATCCATCGGAATTCTCATCCGATAAGGATTTCATATCGAACCTATCCTCTTCTCTCGTTCGAGCTCTAGCAGGTATGCTATTCTTCCACCACTCTTTTCGACGAAATGTGTTGATGCTTTAGTAAGATTTATGGGGAATGCTTGATATATTTTGGAATCCGTTCACCCGTTTCTTTTTCTGTTTTAATATTTGTAACAAAACCCCTTCGTGCAGATTCTGAGGAACAATCATGGCCTTAATTTCTAGCACTACTATAGCTCATATTCCCAATCTTTGCCAATCGAAGCAAACATTATGGCCCTCATTCAGATGTGCTAAAAGCCGTTCTCAGATGATGCCTCATGCTAAAATCCAGGTAAGCATACCCAGACCATTCTGATAAATTTCTGTTTCGTCCTATCTATGCATAGCACAATGTGCACTCATCTGAATCTCAATTTTCATTACAGCAAAATGCAGATATTGGTGGTCTGAAAAGAAATACTATGCAACCTAAGACAGTAACCAGAATGACTATGTCTGATACATCAATACCAGCAGCTACCATAGAGTCCCCAGTAGCAGAAGCCATTGAACAGGTTTTTGTTTTTCTCGGCTAAACTTCTAACTAAAATGATGTCAAAACCCTATAATATGTACTTACTTGCACAGCTTCCATCAAGATAAGCAACAATTCCTTTTTTTTTTTTTTTTTTTGAAATAGTTGTCACATCTTCTAAGGGCTACAGTGTTCCTAATTTAGATTGTCTTTGTTCTGTAGAAAGTGCAATATCATTTTTTGGTGGCAAATGCAAAGTTCATGCTTGACGACGAGGAGCACCTACAGGAGTTGCTTAGAGAAAGACTCAGGCTCTTTGCAGAGCGCAATAAGAAGCAAGATTTTTGGCTTGTTATTGAACCAAAGTTCCTTGAAAAATTCCCAGAATTTACAAAGCGTCTTGAAAGGCCTGCAGTGGCCATTATCTCCACTGATTCAACCTGGATTACGTATGTGTGGCAAATAGCAAATTTCCTTTATGAAGTTTTATCGAACACTTAGAATTGATAACGTGCTTGGAAACTAATATAACCATTGGGGATGCAGGTTCATGAAGCTCAGGTTGGATAGAGTATTGAAGGGAACATATGAATCTACCTCATTCGCAGATGCAACATCGTGCAAACCAGTTAATGTTGAGTTTGATAAGCCAAAGACATGGACTGCGCCTTACCCAAAATATGAAAGTTGTTGGTGGACACCATTTCTTCCTCCAGCTGACTCCTGAGTCCTCAAACATGATATGATTTTGCAGATGTAGATAGTTACAGTTCCACGGCCTAGTTAGCTAACTAAGGTCTAAAATCTAAAGAGATGAAAGGTATGAATAATGCATCCTGCTATGAATAATATATATAGGAAGAGGTGTTTCAGTTGTTGCCATGGTTTAGCAATGACAATTAAAGGTGGCCGTAATTTAGCAGAGATTGCATAAGCTCAGACACGCATATACTGGAAAGCATATAAATTGTATATTGTATAGAAACGGTGAAAGAATATTCCTCTTCACAGTCCAGTTAAAGAGTTATGGAGAAAAGAAATGACAAACAGGAAGGATGAAATGTCGGGTACCGTTGAGTGGGTGACAAAATAGACAAAAAGATAAGGTAGGCTATATATAGTTGCAGGCAAGTGCATTTTAACAGGCAAATATATTTTCTTGCTAGCCACAATGCCTCTCTAGATTTTCGCACAAATTATCTCAGCCCAATCTGGGTTGGAAAACTTAGAAATATGGAAACCCTTTCAAATTTCTTTAAAACCAGGAAGGGTTTCGGCATCTTGAACCCCGGAAGGGTTTTCGCTTAAAGAAAATCAGACATAATTTCACGGCCACCACTAATTAATTACAGGCAATTCAATTCATACGGCTTTCTTTTCTTAGCTCTCTTCATTCGGGATCTTGCCTAGTCGCCATTTTACGGCTTTCTTTTCTTAGCTCTCTTCATTCGGGATCTTGCCTAGTCGCCATTTTCTAAACCAAATCTTTATACGGGTATAGGCCTGGATATATATGTGCGGGTCTTTCTCAGAATCCTTTGTTAGGGGTAATGTTTGCTTGCAGGCCATTACGCGGGGTAAGGCCACAATGTGGGACCGGAAAGTTATAGGATGTAACAAGTGTGATAATATGGAGAAATGTGGCCTGCCCTAACATTTCGTAATGCAAAAAGAGAAATTTCCGTTGCCCTAGATGGTTTGAGGATCGGTGATTCTTTATGGTGGGATTGGATACTTGGAGCTGTGATTTGCTAATGGCGGATTCTAGATAAGTTCAGACAACCGTCGATTGCTTTCTGAAGAGCGTGCATTTCATACCTTAAAGGTTTGGGTTCAAGAGACCTTTCTTAGAGGATTCAAGAGGAATATCAGAAAAATATTCCAATAGAGTCAGAGCCTCATGAAGTAGAACTCGGTTAGCTTTTGCTCGTTCTTATCCCTTCTAACTTGTTATGTTTTATGACCCGTGTAGCTTTAGGGCACCCATAATATGAATTACCCATTGCCAATTTGTAGATATAGGTACATGTGATCCACCATATGAATGTGGCTAAGATCTAAACAAAGAAATTGCATTGTGCTTACATATGGAACCGGTCTTGGTAGTGAGAAACAACCTCAAAATGTGCAAAGGAGAATATGCAGCACAATGCAGGTTGGTCAAAATTTGTGTAATGCTTCCCTGATTAGAGATGTATATGACCATGATCCATAAGTCTTGGTTTATACAAAAAATTGTTTCATCGAGCACCAAAAGCACTTCAGAGGTAGATGATTCCTGCATAAGATTTTAGCATTTCAACTGGTTGCTTGGTGATGCTGTTAGGATAAAACTTTTGATTGTAAAAGTCCACATAGTAGAGCTGGGATGCACTCTTTCAATCCTCATTTGAGATTGAGAATGAGGACAGAGAATAAATTGACTGTTTCATGTCAACTCCTTGACTTGAGTTAGCGTGATAAAACTATTACCTCTAGTGCCAGATTGGATAACTTCTACTTCAGCTGGCATTGACAAGTGCCAAGAAAATAACTTAGAATTACTTTCTCAAACTGAAGTTCGCTTGAAACTTATACTATGCAATCAATTGATTACTTTGCACTAAACTAAGATTGTTGATGGGTGGTGTAATCCATCTTTATGCATTGCTACCTTTTTTGTAGAAATACATATAGTAAGGGACCATAAATTCATTTGGAGTTCCATTGTGGGTTGTTTTTGCATAACAATAACTTGTATTGAAATTCAGCTCTAAACTTTCAACAACATTCATTGTTAAGGGTCTCTAAAGGGGTGGATCTTTAAGACTAAGGGTGGACTCACATTACGGGTTGTTTAAGCCGTTTTCAATATGTTTCAGATTTATAAAATTGTACTGGGATTATTTCAACATTACTTACAGATTCTACTTGCAAATGATTTTCATTGGGGTTGAATGCAACCATGGACTGGACGACTAGTGTCACCGCCTTTTATGCTGGCACATGTCCCACCACCATACGTTGTTAATTTTCCACCAATGCCACCACCTCCCTTCACGTTGCCATGTGGACCATCCACCTTCCCACCACCGTCTGTTAGCACCTCTTCTGCCCCGCGTACCCTCCCACTTCCTTTTCGCACACCTGACCCCACTTCACAACACGTAAATCTGCTTCTTCCGACGTCCTTTTCGCACACTCTGTCACCACACACTTCGCCTGTGACACTGTCTAGTTTTGTGCCCCACACATCACTTTTCTGGGCGAGATTGCTCGATTGGTGGGTGAGGTGGGCATAGACTTAGTGACCGCGTGGGTAGGGATCACGAGTTCCAGTCCCATGGACCATGCAGGGAGTCCTTCTATTACTCAGACCATTGTTCATGACATGGATGTACCCATGCTCTTCATGGGTTCTAGACTTGGCACACTTGAGCCGATTCAGGGTCAACAGACGAGCTTCCATGAGACACAGAGCTAGATAGCTGCAGCAACCCCATTTGTGAGGTTAGGCATGCCACTTAGGGACACACATGATGTACCTCACGGTGACGGTTTGTGACAGAGGCAGAACTAGAGCCAGAGGTAGACCTAGAGGTAGGCCACCAGGCAAAGGCAGGGCCAGTGCTAGAGGAGGTAGGCATGGTAAGAGGTGATCAAGATGTAGAGGCAGTGGACTTCCGTGGTCAGGATGTAGAAGCAGTGGACATAGGTGGTCCGAAGACAATGGCAGTGGACCCTCTGAGTCTTGAGACACACATGTAAAGACATGGGCTTGCCACACCTTATACCCCATCGGTACGGAACTGGGTAGAGCTTAGTCATGAGGGGTGGACATTTGACAGGACTGCAAGGGGGCATCGGACCATATATCAAAACATGCGTGGGGCTTTCTATCTGGCACATGCTTTTGTCCCCTTGCCAGGATGGGCTTCAGCGAGAGGGCGAGAAGCTCCGACACCCCTTCAGTTGAGGTTTGACCCCAGTTTTAGACCTTAAACTTGGTTCTGGCATGAGGAGTTCACGCTTTGTTGACGTATGAACCAATTGAGTGAAAGTGAGGGGCTTTTCTTTTTTTACCAATTTTCGTACGTATAAGGACGATAGGGGGTTTCTTGAAAGTGTTTACGTATGTATTAGGGTAAATTGCATACAGAGGGGGGTCAAATCCATCCGTATACGAGGGGTATTTTTTGCTACCATACACATGCAAATTGCATATGCCCCCATACATATGAGTGCATCCTCCGGGGGTTCTGGCGGATTGCGAGGAAGATTACAAGTGCATACAAGTGAGAGGCACATGGTCACTTGTACCATGTAGTGCAGAAAGGCATACAGGAAGAGACCACAATCCACATCGTCTCGAGCCCTTATCCACAGGGTCATTTGAGTTGAAAATCTGTTGTGTCTAGCAGTACGTTAGATGTTGCTTCTGCAACAGAGGGATGCCAGGGCCGAGACCATTCGTCATCCTCAGACCATGGGTTGTAGCCATCATGCCCAACACGAATGTATATTTTGGCAAAACTTTATGTAGTCGGATTAATCGGCATCACTGTGCGTAGATGAAACCCGCATCTTATTTTGAAGCTCTTTCTTGTCTGCCTTCCATCTAGCAAACCTCACCTCTGAGCACTGCCCACTCAATGACACATGTAATCAACACATGTAAGTCAAATTTGGTTAAAGTGGGCAGTATTCTTGATTACGGGCCTCATTCACTAATCTGGGACTAGTGCTTTTCCAAACTTTTGAGAGAGTTCTTATACTTTGATGTTGCATTGAATCCTTATTACATGCGAGTTCGGCTTAAGTGTGTTGGTTTCTTACGAAAAGCATTTTGAGAATGACCACCAAACAGAGAGTGAAGAGATGAAAGTTTCACAATGAGCTTCAAGGGAGGAGGAGGGGGCACTTATCGAGGAGGAAGGGAGAAGGGGGAAAAGATGAAGGGAAGGAAAGGGAGGACGGTGAAGGGGGCATGGAGGATGGGGGAAGGAGCAAGGAGAGGACGTGACAAATAAA
>JAANSK020249774.1:0-13378 GCA_011763485.2 Isoetes engelmannii
GCCCCAAAGGGGCAGCGATACCCCACCACTCTGTCATCTCCTCAACAACTACTGAACAAATTGCCCATCAACATCCAAAATCCCCAGTAAGTCTCGCCAGATGGCGAACTTCCCCTCCGCCAACCCCGGAAACACCAAAAAGCTCTGAAACAATCTGTACCTCAGGCGGGGAATCAAGGAGGCCGAAGGCTGCTGGACCCCTTGAAAAATCCACAGCCGCCGCCATCTCCAGATCAGCCAGGCTACACATAAGTGCAAGGCTTGCTTCCGCAGCAGAGGCCAAGCACCTGGATACAAATGCAGCAAGAACTGCTGGCTAGTCAAAATAACCTGAAATCGAGTCCGGACCCAGTCCCAGGCTGCCTGCAAGTGAGGGCAAGGACCAGACAATGCTCCACCGTCTCTCGATGGAGACTGCAACAAGGGCACAACGGACTCATCCCTGGCCTAAACCTGCTCACCAGGGCATTCACCCTGATACAACGGTGCACCACCTGCCACAGGAGCACCCTAACCTTCGGCGGGGAAAGAGTACTCCACGGCGGAGCGCCAGTGGGAGCCCAGAAGCTGCAGAGACCACTTGCCAGAAGGTGGCAAAGTGTCATGAATGACCAACGTACGTCGTACGGTAGGCAGACCGCACAAAGCATGAAGCATCTACCTCAGGATGAACCTTCCAAACCTGCACCACCATATCATCCTGAAGCAGTACTGGTATGTGCAGCGGAATGTGACGGGCCACCTGCTCCCAAATAGTCCAGTCACTGGTCCTCAAGCAAAACTGGGCTCAGAAGAACTCCCATGATGCAACATGGCCACCCCAATCAATCCTCTAGAGTGAGCACTTCAGCCCGCCTCCAACGGGCCTGCGTCCGAGCTTGCAAAGGCTTAAGCCCATAAGCCCATGGCAACTCCACATGCACAGAAGGCTTCCCGAATGCCACGCAGTGGTGAAGGGACTGCAACAACAGCGCCGCACCAGGAGAGGATGCACCATCCTGCAGAATACTCCACACGAACTTGGAGACCAACACTTTACTGTGCAGTGCCAGATCCAAGATGGCCAAACCACCGTCCTCCCAAGGGCGGAGACCCTTCCACCATGCCACCTTAACCACTGCCCCCTCGTCATCCCCACCCCACACAAAGTTCCGAACCATCCTATCCAACGCCTGCATCTTCCCCTCAGGAGCTAGCATTGCGGATCCCATGTACACATGCGTGCTACAAAGCACCGACTTAGCCACAGTGATCCTCCATGCCATAGACAGCTTACTGCCCTTCCACCAATTGAGATGCTTCTGCAACCCCTGCAAGATCTCATCCCACACCCGCCCTATAAAGATATCCCCTCCAAAGGGAATACCCAACAACGTCGTACATGCATTGCCTGGAAGCACCCTCCAAGGGAATAGGGCCAGGCAAGGGGGAGGCGGAGTCAGCAAAGCCCACAAAGCAGAGCGCTTACCCCAATTCAAGAGAATGCTTGAGGCCAAAGAAAAGGTGTCGAGCAGCCCTTTCACATTCCGAAGATTCCTCTCCTCTGCCACCAAGAAGAGGAAAGTGTCATGAGCAAACTGGTTGATGATCTACTGGCTACCATCCTGCATCTGGAGCCCAT
This sequence comes from Isoetes engelmannii, assembly GCA_011763485.2. Taxonomy (NCBI): domain Eukaryota; kingdom Viridiplantae; phylum Streptophyta; class Lycopodiopsida; order Isoetales; family Isoetaceae; genus Isoetes; species Isoetes engelmannii. The sequence goes on from JAANSK020249774.1 coordinate 1,622, forward strand.
CCACTACACCCTCCTCCACTGCAGCCAGAAGCAACTGGGATAAGGCTTCTGCTACAATCCTGAACAAGAACGGTGCTAGAGGGCACCCCTGACGCACCCCTCTGCCCACTGAGAAAAAGGCCAAGGGCTCACCCTGGCACACCACTGTAGCCCGAGCCGACATGTGCAACTTCTTAACGGTCTTTGTGAACCGTGGGCCACAGCCCAATGCCAACATCATAGCAGATAAGAACTCCCAGCGAACACTGTCATACGTCAGGTACGCAATGCCTTGTCCTGTTCCCTTGGCCCAATATAGGCCCTCATAAGCTGCCGCCACATTCGTCAAAATGTTCCTTCCAGGAACAAACCCAGACTGGACCCTGCTAATGGAGGAGGACATCACTGGCTTCAGCTTCTCTGCCAGGGCCTTGGCAATGATCTTGTACACAGAGAACAACAAGGAAATAGGCCTCCAATCACTAATGGTGGAAGGCTGCTTCACCTTGGGGATGAGGAAAATGCATGCGGTATTTAAGATCCGATCAAGCTGTGAGGACTGGAGCAACTCAAGATATACCTGATACACTGACTCTCCAGCCCACTCCCAATAAGTCTGGAAAAACTCAACAGGGATGCCATCCAGCCCTGGACACTTATCCTTCGCCATACACATACATGCCTCGGCCAGATCCTCTCTCGAGAGCTGCTGCTCCAAGCTCTCACGTTGGTGAGGCAAAATGGAAGGCTTGACAGTCGCCAAAACAAGCTCCTGCATCTCGTGCTCGTAGGGGAGCGCACGCTGCGCGAAGAATCCAGAGAAATGAGCATGCACAAACCTCCTCAACTTAGCAGGGTCCTCCAATGTTCGGCCATCGAGCAAGGCAAGTGATGCCATAGATGCCGCGTAGCGCCGCTGCCTGGCTGCACGAAAGAATACAGATGAACTCGTGTCCCCCTCCTTTAACCATGTCAGCCCCGCTTTCACACGCGCCTCCCGAACCTTAACCTACTCCAGGGCACTAATACGCTGCAGCACAGCATTCTCCCTAACCCCATCAGAAGGGTGTGCCCGAATCCTCTCCAACTCCTGATAGAGATCATGCAACTCCTGTCGTTCCTGCTGCACCCACTGCCTCCCAAACTCTTTAGCAAAGCGCTTCACTCTAGCAAGAGCTGCCACCATGCCCGCCATACTGCCCATAGAGGAGAAAGTGTCCAGCCACACATCCTGACACTGCGCCGAGAACTCCTCATTCTTCAAAAGCCTTATGTTCAAACGAAACACCGTCCTAGAGGGCCAAGGAGTAGCACTCTCGCCGAGACACCAACTGAGGGTAGTGGTCAGTGACCGAGGAGGCCAAAATATTCTGCCTACGCAATGAAGGCGCGCCATCCAGGGCCCTAGGCGAACCATAACACCGATCATGCCTAGCATACGCGCGGCCTGCCCCAATCTGCCGATTACAGAAGGTGAAAGACAAATCACCTAGAACCTCTACCAAAGCCCCATCCTGCACCAGACATGACCACTGAGCCTTCTCGAAGCCCTGCACCACCGGCGTACCAGGCCCAGTGCAATCCGCCGCACTCTCCACCATATTGAAGTCCCCCAATAGCAACCACGCAACCTGCAACCCCCAAGACTTCGCAGCTTGTGCCTTATAGTGGCCCACAATGCACCTCGTCGAGACAGCTGGTTCAGAGCATATATATTAACAATCCCCCACTCCTGACCACCCTCGAGCCACTTAATGATCGTCCAACGACCAAACTTATCGGCTGCAGAATATGTAACCTGCACATCCATCTTCCATGCAATCAAGGTACCCCCACTAGTCCGCCCCGAAGAAGAGGCAATAGCTACAAACTGGCGACCCACCATATCCAACAAATGAGACATATCCCCCCTATAACACTTGTGCTCCTGCAGACAGACAATATCGGGGTGCAGCTACCGTAGTGCCAAAGAGATAGGGGACCTGTTGCCACTAGAGGACCGCACCCCCCCGCACGTTCCAACTCAGAATCGACCTATTCATCCCGGAGACGAAGTATGAATCCCCGCATGCCTGCCCTCCAGGCCATCCAGCTCCTCCAAGCAGGGAAAAAATTAAGCATATCATATATTTTATCACAAAAAATGGTTTGGCCTCTTGATCCAATCATAGAAGCCCGCTCTGGTGACACGGGAAATTGTATATATCCCTGCCTCTCCAGGCAGCGTGCACAGGATTTGGGGCAGCAGCCCTAGCGCGCATCCACAGCCACCCCCAAAGGAGCCTTATCCCTATCCGGCAGAGTTTGCCCCCCTTGCACCTGCTGCCCCGCCTCAAACATAACACCTTTCTCCACATTCACAGTCATAAGCGCATCAAACACACCCTTAGAAGAGCGGGAATTAGAAGAGGTGGGACTCATTCTACCCTGCCCCAATGAAGGAGCATTCACCTGCACTCCTGGCAGCCCCACCGGTAACACAACGGGGTCTGACCCAGGCCCCTTGGAAGGAGGGGCAGCCAATAGCCCCCCTGGAATTGCCTGAGAGCCAGGATCCGGCTCCTTGCAAAAAGCCCCAGAGCCCGTCTCCAAAGGAGGTATGCTCAAGGGGAGCGATGCCGACGAAGCCGGCGTTGCCAAAACACACTCCACTGAATTAAATTCAGATTGGGAGGAAGTCTCCACATACCTTTCAAGAGAAGGCGTCTCCAAGATCCCTCGCATCTCTGTAAGAAGTCGCTTCCCAGCTTCGTCCTCAGCCTCAATCCCTTCCATCGATTCAGTTTGGACATCCATGCTTTATGCCATCTGCTGTGACTCTCCAGAAATTCGCTCCCTCAAGCGGAGCGCCTCCATGTTTTGCATCATCTGCTGTGAGCCCCCCCCCCCCCCCCGAATTCGCACCTCCAGTCCATGTACTTGCACTTCTGGACGTTCCCCCTCTCCCATACCCTGGGAGGTCACCACAGGCTGCTCTACAGCCATCAAACCACCGGATCCACCTCTGCGAGCACCCTGCACAGCCAGGATGCCGCCTATAGAAGATGAATCCGCTGCCTCAGAGCATGGCAAAGCCGTACCCTTATCCCCTGGAAGCTTCCTCCTCGCCATCTCCCTCGGTTTCAAGCTCAAGGCATGAGCTTCTTGCGATCCAGTCGGTCTGGATTGAAGATCCGACCTCGTTGAAGCCATCCCGATCAAGCTTGATTCTCAATCAAGTGGGCTACAGTTTTGTGTTGCGGGCACCTGCGCGTCCATCGCCACCGCCCTCTCCCCCGTCTGAATGCAATTTTCAATTTCAGTTTTGGCCAAGTTAACCCCCATGCCTGTGAGAAAACTTCTTATCATGCAATTTATCTAAAGTGGATTAAAGGATGGGTTTATCAGATTGTGTTGGCATGTCTTCTGAGATAGCAATATGAATGTCCCAAGTTTAATGAAAATTTCTCGAAATCTAGCATAATTAAAGGTATATTTCCCTCGAGAACCCGTGGGGGGTTTACTTCTGACAGTAATTTGCATAGCACTGCCCTCTTTGTTTGGGTTCCATAGTCCAATTGATCTCCGTGACGATAAAATGATATTCTATTCTCTTCATTCTTATTCTATTATAATTCTTTTACCTAGCAATATGATTCCGAAATTTCAATCTATGATCCCTTTGCAAGCTTTCAAATGATGTTGGAATGGATGCAACTTTTGCCAGTCTTGTTCAATTGTTAGAAAATAAACAAAAATCTTCGCGCTTGATGTCTAACATAATCTTTACATTTGCCGTTCTCTGTGTACTACCCTAAAAAGATCCTGGATGGAAGGAGCGCAGCAGATAGAAGATTGCGCATGTCGGCGTTGGTCCGTCAAGTACGTGTTATTTCTTCTCAATTTAGCTATGTGTAATTTACGAAAACGACGAAGTTAGATTCATCAGGCTGCCACCCAAATAGATTGACTGTAAATGGTTCTTCTTGATGACATTGCCAAGGCCATTATAATGGTATCGAAAACTTTTAGATCAACTAAAACCTAGCAATCCACATGTTATTTTCCTCATATCAAGGCGAGAAAAGTTGTTCATGTTTTTCTTAGACATGGTCTTGCAGAATATGGCATGATTTTTTGGAAGATCGGCCGTGGGAGAGGGTGATAGACTTCTATTCTCGTCTGATAAGTGGGAAAGCACTTCTTCATGACCTTAGGATCCACACCTCTGAAGTAAGTTCTATTTGTTATTTTTTGTCACTAAAAGTTTGAAGTTTCTCTGGTTGATTTTGAGTGATTTGTAAATCTTGTGTGCATGATTTTCTGCCAAGAAGGAATTTGGTACCACTGGAACAGATCTACAAGCAGAATTGGACTATTCATTGCATGATTGCCTTTTCCGAAGAGGAGGAAAGTGGGAAAGAAGAACGATTAAACTAGTAATCTCTTATTTAGGGACAGCATTTGTGGGATGGCAGAAACAGTCTGGCTTTTTGACTGTTCAAAGGTACTCTCGATGTCCTTCAACATTCTGTAGCTTATCTAACTGAAAACAAATGGGAAACCAAAAATTGTTTGAAGTGTCACATGTTTTGCTCTAACCAGAATTTTTTATAGGGGCTTATGCCTTAACACAGTTAGCTATTACTGGCAACTAGTTCTACTAGGGCTAAGCGTAAAGGTTTTAATATGTGCATTTTTACTCAGTGTAATTGAAGCAGCATTGGGTAAATTTGTGGATGGAAGGAGAGCTGCAATGCTGAAAGCTGAAGGGAAGCCCATTGAAGCAGCAGTATCTGTTGCTGGTCGCACTGATAAGGGGGTTCATGCTGTGGGACAAGTTTGCTCTTTCTGTGAGTCCTCTAACAGTCGTATTGCTATTATTTATTATTTTCTGTTGGGTTTTTATTTGCATGAGAACCTGATTGGCCTGTGGGATCTCTACAAAAACAAGAAAAACTTATGTGGGGACACTTGAAGAAAATGAATCATCCAGCTTGTGTGGGCTCTGCTCTTTGAGCGCTAGATGTTCTCTTTTGCAGTTCAAATAGTTCTGATATATGCTTGCTGTTTGTAAATGTTAGGTTCTTGTACTAACTTGTAATATGCAATTTATGTATATATATAAGGTAGACACATGGATGCGAGATGTAGACGTCAAAGAGATTGAGGCAGTCATTAATGCAATTGCTCCCTTTACACTTCGTATAGTAAATGTTATGGAGGTGAGAACATCCACCTTACAGGGATAGAAAGTCTGAGAAACATGTCGTTGCATTGTTATTATATTACGTCTCCTTGCTTTAAGAGAATAAGACTTTGTGACAAATAGGTCCCAAGGAGCTTCCATCCTAACTTTTCTGCAAAATGGCGACGTTATATTTATATACTCCCTTTGAAACAAAGTGAGAGTTATGGCATTTTGGATGCTGGAGAAAGAAGTACAGTTGGAAGTCAAGTTAGATGCAGGGAGCATATCGATAAGCCAAATCAAATTTATGAGAATGGTATGCCCATTCCTGAAGCTTTGGATGTTTCAAGAGTCGACAAGCTATTGCGGAAACTCGAGGGGAAGTGTCTATCATATGCAGTCTTTGCACGAGACACGAAGATTGCAAGGAGCAGGTAAGCTGCATTTTATCATGATAATTGTTTCTTCTGTTACAATATTTGGCATTTATTATTCTGATGCTTCTACAGTGGGGAACCAACTGAATGCACAATGTACCATGCACGTGCAGCTGTTTCTGTGTTACCTTCATACAAAGAGGTAGGTAGGCAGTGGGCATTTGTGGAAATTGCATCTGCCCACAAATTTAAGACCTTCAAAGACTCTGAGGCTTGCATGTTATTACTCGCCCTCATTTTGTTCATTGTCTTGCTCACTTTCAAGGTCGTATTAAATTCAAATTCTAGCAAATTGTTTCTGATCCTTGGATATCTTGAAGATGTTTTCAGTTTTCTGCAGGGAGGCCTAGACACAAAAGAAGAAACTAAAATCATCTTAATCGAGCTTGTAGCAAACAGATTTTTGCGCAAGGTAGTGTTTCTTTAGTTTTGGTCTATTGAAACACAAAGGGTATAAAATATCCAGAGGGTATAAACTATAGAAGGTTTTCATTCTAGATTGTTTCCTTGTTGTTCATGTAGATGGTAAGGGTACTTGTTGCCACTGCTTTGAGGGAGGCTGCAGCTGGAGCAGTAGAGGATGGATTGTTGAGACTCATGGAGCATAAAGATAGGCGTGTATCAGCTCCTCCAGCACCTTCTACGGGGCTTTGTTTGGCTGAAGTGGGATATCAGGATGTTGCCAATGCCAAGTTTATCATTAACTAAGTAATTAACAACATAGTAGTATATGGGAGCCCAGTCACATACATCACGTTTGGGTGCCCAGCATTGCGGAACACCATTGCACCATTAATCTTCCATTTTTAAGACAACATGATTATTCTAAAAGGTCATCAATCATTTATTTAAGACAGCATGATTGTTTGTATGTATTGGTGTTTTTGCAAGTCTGTGTCATGAGCCTACGAGAATAATATAAGAAGAATGCAAGAGAAATACAAGAAGAATGCAAGAGAAATACAAATAGATTGGGAATATATGGTATAACTCAAAAGGAATAAGCACAAGAGCCTATAAGGCTATAACCAAACACGAAGAATATATGCAAGAGCACAAAGGGAAAACCAAGAATAAAAGAACATGAATAGGAAGGCTCGAGATTGAGGGCAAAAAAATCACGAGCAGGAACTAAACACCAAAGAATCTTATGACTGGCGTCGAAGCAAAATGGTTTTGTCATATCATTGAACATCTCTATATATAGTGCTATATTGCATGAACTCTAATAGTGTAATCTCTATAGTGTATTGTGCCACCTAGCACAGTTGAAGCAAAATGGTTTTGTCATATCATTGAACATCTCTATACTTAGTGCTATATTGCATGAACTCTAATAGTGTCATCTCTATAGTGTATTGTGCCACCTAGCACAGATGAATGTGTGTTGTATGGGTATAACACAAAGATGGTCGTCGCACATATGCAAAAGGTTTATATTAAATGTAACGGTCCCATAGCATGAGCTCCAATAGTGTATTGTGCCACTTAACGTAGATGAATGTGCGTTATATGGGTATAACACAAAGATGGTCGTCACACATATGCAAAAGGTTTACGTTAAATGTAACGAACCCATGGGAGACCGTTCGAATAGATCTCAGAGCGGCGTTTCTTGATACCACCATAAGAGGGTGGAATGGATTTCCCCATAAACATGGATGTTTTGGTTAGTTGGTTAGGTCGAGGTGGTTAGGAATGTTACATTTGGTTTCAGAGCAGGTCTCGAATTCGAGTTCGAGTTCGAGCATTCGATCCTTGAACAAAGCCACGAGCAAGGATTGTTACCCAATGTCCAGAATCGACGATATCATGGATTGATTAGTAGGAGCAAAATACTTCTCTAAATCGATTTAAGAAGTAGATATCATCATATTAGCATTCGAGAAAGGGACGAGCCCAAGATGACTTTTCAAAACAATCAAGGGCACTATGAATTTACAGTCATGCCCTTTGGATTGATAAATGCCCCAGCCAATTTATGCGGTTAATGAATAATGTGTTTCATGAGTATTTGGATAAGTTTGTCCAAATATTTCTGAATGATATCCTGATCTACTCAAAGAGTAGAGAAGAGAACTTAGGGCATTTGGAAAACTATTGTCATTGCTCCGGGAATGCAAACATTTTGCCAATTTATCCACGTGCAAGTTTTTAAAACAACAAGTGGTATATCTTGGACACATCATCTTGGATTAGGGATTAGCCCCAGATCCAAACAAAGGGCGAGCCATAAGGGAATGGCCGCAACTAGTAGATGTGAGAAGCTTTCTGGGCTTAGCCACTTATTATAGGAAATTTGCTCCTAAATTTTCAAAGGTAGTTGCACCCCTTACAGATTTCGCTTGGGAAGGGGCAAAAATTCTTATAGGGGGAAGAGCAAAAGAGATCCTTTAATGGATTAAGGTTTTAGTCTCAAGTGAACCAATTTTAAAAACTTTGAATTTAATTTGTCATTTGAAATGTGGACAAGCTCGGGAGCAGTATGAACGAGAGTAGTTAGCCATAGTTCATGCCTTAATAACTTGGTGGCACTGTTTGAGGTTAGGGACCAATAAAGAGCCACACAAGTTTATAGTGTTCATTAAAATTTCTGCAAAGTCAAACATAAATAAGTAAAGACAAACACGATAGTTGGACTTCTTACACGAATTTCACTTTGAAATCCAGTATGCCCCAGGAAAAGACAACCAAGTTGCAGATTCTCTTTCTTGAATAAAGTATATCAATGGGATGATATCTCTAGAATGGGATCCCTCCCAACAAATCAGGAATTTGTATGAGAAGGATCAAGATCCAACCAAAAGAGTGGGTGCTCTTCGGGAACAGAACAATAATTTATGGTTTTATGGGGGCGGATATATGTACCTTTAGTAGAGGATCTTAGAAATGATATTCTATATGAATTATATAATACCCCACAAGTAGGGGACGGCAGGATTGGAAGACTTATGTATTGATCCATATGAATGGATCAAAAGGCAATTCTTTTGGCCTTATATGAAACAAGAAGTAAAGTCTTATGTAACACAGTGCCAAGTATGTCAAGCTATAAAAACAGATCATGGCAAGATGTCAAGATTGTTACAACCATTTCCCATGCCTTTGGACAACAACAGACCCAAGTACTAGTGATAGTTGATTGTTTAACGAAGTATGCAAAGATCTTAGCATTAAGAGGTGATGCTACTGGACAACATGTGGCAAAGGAGTATCTAAGGGTTGTGTACCCTAAGTTGATCATATATGATTTCTTGATCATATATCAGATTCTTGTCGATTCCTCGCGTATTTCTTGCGTATTTTCCACGTATTTTCCCTTGTTTTCGCGTAGGTTCATGACAATGGCTAGTAATTCATCAATATGAGAATTATCGCTGGACGTCTGGGAATTCATCATCGCTGGTCATTCTTTGTAATCTTTAAAACCCCCCAAGTTAGTCTAAACAGGAAGAAGTAAAGCAAGTGCTATTATAAAAGCTAGAAGCAACATCCAAGCATAAAAATCTAAGTGGGCAGCAATATGGCCTGCTTAGAATAGTACAACACCACCATTTAAATAGAGATGACTACATATATTGATTTAGCAAGCACTTTTAAGCTCAAACCATGCTTAACCTCTTGTATCATAGAAACATAATAAGGAAAAAAATTAAGTAGAGCATTAAGACTGGATATGCTCTGGATATCATTGATTAGAGCATTTCTGTATCATGCGAATCAGATTCCAAAAATTGTTCTGCAGGCTGGTACCTATTCTTTAACTTGTAAAAATAAATCACATGTTGAATACTTGACAATGTCCAGCACGCCCAGAATTCAGTAGCAAGCCAGTATCCTTCTAATAGGTATTCATTATCAGGCTCTTAAAGTCAACGTAAAGATGTTTACGCAAACTAATTAGTTTAATTTCATGTGGGTATTTGGGTGTGATGGAGACCGTCCTCTCTTCGTGGCAACCTGCTATTTCCCACATACTGAGAGTAACTTCTATGCTACTCATCAAGATGTAGACATGATGGAGCTATATGTCGATCTGTATGACGACATACAACAGTACCAACGGCTAGGGAAGGTTATGCTTGTTGAGGACTTCAATGCCCGCATAGGAACAGAGCAGGTGACGACGTTTGAACCACTGGTCGAAGATGAATTGCAACTCAACACGACAGAGGCACACCATCCCAGAGTGTCGGAGGACACACATGTCACACGGTATGGAAGGCGGCTCCTGCTCAGAAACATCTTTGACCTGCTAATTTGCAATGGCCTGGCATGGTGGCCATCCTTCAGCTGATACATTTGCCGGTAGGAGAACCAGGGTGGCGATCGCAGTGTGGTTGACTATGTCCTCATGGAGCAGCATCACTTGCACCTACACGCGCAGTTGGATGTTGGCACCGCATCCAGAGATGAGGAAGTAGACTCCGACCACCAGCCCCTCCTCTTCAGCGTGGCCAGCAGACACCTCACACGACCATGCCTTCGATGCCTCCGCAACTCAGGTTGTGCCTGGATTATGAACTAGCAGACAACTACACCCAGTCGGTCGAGCAGGGCCTGATGGAGATACTGCAGCTTCCCACATTGCAGCAGCAGACCATCCGATTGATCTAGGGTGCTCACGGAGGCCGCAGACACGTGCTTCGGGAGAGGACGGCCGCACAGGTAAGGCAGGACTTCCACTTTCCCCTGAAATTGCTGGTTCGATGACGCGTGCCACGAAATGAAGCATGAGCTCCATCGCATCATGAATCCCATCAAGCGCCCCCAGGAAGTCTCTCAGTACTGCAGGTTCCTCAAGAACAAGAAGGCCACTGGAGAGAGACAGAACCAGATGTTCTACCTCCTGGAGCGCCACCCTAGGAGCTTTTGAAGACAAGTGCTCAGGAAAACACGACAACTGAGGGAGACATCACTGCAGAGTACTGGATCGAGTACCTACAACAGCTACATGATCCTCAGGGCAGACAGGCGCCAGTACCCCCACAGGCGGGATTGCCCTTGAACATCACGGTAGACGATGTGATAATGGGCCTCCAGCACCTTGCCAACGGAAAGGCAGCAGATTTGGATGGCATGCAAGCGGAGCTCCTCAAATGGGTCGGGCCGACAATAGTGCCGGTTCTAGCAGCAATGCTAACTAGCGCATTACAGAAAGGACTCCCCCCGCAGTGGACTTGCAGCAGAGTTGTGCCCATATACAAGGCTGGTGACCCAAACTGTCCGGCTAACTACCGCACCATAATGGTCAGCTCGTTATTTGCGAAACTTCTGGATACCAGTATTGAGCAGTGCACAACTACAAGGGCGCAGACCCGGGGGGTTCAGGCTCTCATCCAGGTAGGCTTCCACCCTGGGCATTCCACCATCGATCATCTGTTCGGCCTACGAGCGATCATTGAGGATAGCAGGAACCACCGACAGGACCTATATTGTTGCTTTGTTGACTTTGCAAAGGCCTTTGGCACAGTGCCCCGTGACAAGTTGTGGAACAGACTGCAAGAGCTCGGCACACCCTTGGACTTGTAGAATGCAGCCTACAGGTTGTACGAGGCATGCTACGACTGCCTGACACCCTCGGGACAGCCAGTGAGCAGCAGTATTGGGGTATGCCAAGGTTGCCCCCTCTCACCTACACTGTTTGGCCTCTACATTGGCCAGTTGGACCAGTGGATGGCCCAGCACGGTGGAATGGGTGCCCCGCTGATATATCACATTATCATATAGCTGATCTACGCCGACGACGTTGACCTCCTGGCACACACCGTGGAGGACATGCAGCACCACCTGGATGCACTAGCCGCCTTCTGCCACAAGGCCCCCAAAATTGAACCATTATGATTTTTTTGTTATGGTTTATTGGTGAAAACCAAATCTATAAATCAGTACATGTTTGTGGGTTCAAAAGTTTATAAACCATGTCTAGTTATCTAATGTGGTTCATTAACATATTTTTCTAAGGTGATAAGCCAACATTCTTTTGTGATATGGTATTGAAACATGGCAATTTTAATTGGTCTCTGTAACAAGTTAACCTATATGATATGTAGTACTGTTTAGTATGTCCAGTTTAGTAGACTGGTATTTGATTACATTTATCTTCTTCAGTATATTGACATGGTAATTTTAAGCGCATAATTATCATGATGCTTTATATTGGTTAATCAC
>JAANSK020249785.1:0-13378 GCA_011763485.2 Isoetes engelmannii
TTAAATATTAAAGTTATGTATTAACTATATATAATGGTACTTGTGAAAGTTTAAAAAATTCTCAATACTTTATTATAATAATGTTATTACAAAATTATAAAATTTTAATCTTATTAATTGTTAAGGTTTGTTTACTACTATTGAGAAGTTATTATTTGTTACATTTTAATAACTCTTAAATTTTTATAAAATGTGAAAGAACTATATAACTTTTAAAGGTGTGTTAGATTATTTAAATAAACTTTTAAGTTGCATTTAGCTAGACGATAAATTTGATATTTTAAGGACTATAGTTTGAAATTTTTTAGATCATAAATTCGATATTCTAAAAACTATCTTTGAATATTGTTCATTATTGTTGAAATAAGTAACAAAATCCTATTTATTTATAATAAAAATGAATAGGAAATTGAAAGAATTATATATTTTAATTTAGACATTAATACGTCTAAATATTGTTATTTATGAGCGTTTTATACTAACAGAATTTATTTAGACGTATTAATATCTAAATAACAATATTTAGACATTAATACGTATAAATATTGTTATTTTAAAGTACGAGATTCATCTCGTACTTTCAAATGTTTAGATTAACTCGAAATGCATCCCAAAAAAGTTTGTGGTATGGGCACGGAAAACAATAAGCTAAAACTATTATGCTTTTTCCCAGTTGTTTCTATTTCTATTTATCTTAGTCATATTTTTTGTGGAAACATGCTAAAAATGCCAGCTAGCTAAGGCTAGTCTGAGCATGCTTTAAGTGTCACGACAAGGGTGATCTTATCTGGTTTAACATCTTCTTCAAGCATCTGCTGAAACAAACGAAGGGTATCCTTCCCATACCCATTCTGGCTATATGCTGCAATTCAATGCAATCCAAGGGAAGACATTTTTGTCATCCATTTTGTCAAAGATTCTGTGTGCATCCTCCAAAGAGCCACACTTCCCATAATCTCAAAAAGTAGATTTCCTAGGAATATGACCTCCTTTACTCTTAGCGACGTGGGCATGAACCTGCTTCCCTTCAGATAACCTATTGGCATCACCACAAGTCCAAAGAAAAGAAACGTATGTATGACAATCAACAGGACCCATGTAGAGGCACAACCATTCCAAAGCCTTTTTGAATTGCCCCTGCTTGCAAAGTTTGACAGCATCTTCTCGAGAATTTTGGATCTTGATCAGGTGTCCCTAATAGCCAACTACTCACCACAAATAACGGTAGTGGAAATTTTGATACAACAAACATTAGGGCTAAGCTAAAAATTATCTAAGCGACAAGAATCGCAAATGTATGTTGTCTGGCTTATTGTTAAAATCTAGGTTATTATTTTTGCTACCTACAGCTGATCAAGATCCAAAATTAGTTCTTCAGCTGCCTACAGGCTGTATCGTTGACAGCCCCGTTCCCGTTTGAAAGATGATGGGACCATCAATAAGTTGAAGAACTAATAAATGCAAGGATAAAATGATTCGATAATTTTTGCTCCTTGTCACTTTTGCAAATGACATTCTTATTTAAATGAATTGATCAGTTTGACAAACCATCTGATTAAAATCAGATCTGCTTTAAAAATTATTCCCAGGGTCATCTTCAGATGATAGGATAAAAAACATTTGAAACAATCACTTGATGCTTTAAGCCTCTGGTGTGCTGTGATGGCTTGGTGCTTTTAATATTGATGTCTATTGCTCATTTAATAAGTCTGTAAGCACACAAGAGTAGCAGAGATTAAGGATACAGGATGATTTGCTGCAGGATGCTGATAAAGATTGTCGAAAAGAATTTGATGCATCCATGAAAGACTAAAAGAAGCAATTATTTTACCTTCATACAAAATGTAAACGTGGCCTCTGAGAAGATGTGCCTCGATGCAAGGATTAGCGGATCATAGTCTGATATCTTGAGAATTTGTTAACCTGCAACATCCAAAACACCACTTTGTAAAACCCAAGCATAATCAATGAGACTTAATGAAAACAGTATAGTCCTTTATATCTTACATAGGTGACGAATCTGTAATTTGATTTTCATCCTGAGACGTTCGCTTCAATTTGTGTTTTCCTTTCCTGTCTCGTTTCCTACTTCTACAAAGGCAGTGAACTTCAATCAATCAGAATAAACAATAATCATCTAGTTGGTAGGAAATTTCTAGCAAGCAAAACTTCTACAAAATTAAAATTACCAACAACCATTTAGTTACGGCGAAAAACATCTAGAAAACTAAAAAATACTACTTGCTTTACATCAAAATATCAAAGTCTACCAAGGGCATCTACAAAATATCCTCAACTAAATAATCACATTATCATAGTCCATCTATTAGGACACAGGTGATTAATAGCATGCACTGGAAAAATAATGCATGTGCAATGGTTCATAGAGTATTAAAGATTTCTGGCCACTATTCAAGTAGTTTCACAGTGCCATGATGCTCCACTAAAAGAACACAATAGAAACACACTAGCCCTATCACCACAAGTTGATTTGTTTTTTCTAGAAATTGAAGATGGCAAACATACTCCTCTTGCAGCTCTGGGTGTCGACAGTTCCTCAATTTACGACCTAGCCGGCTCATTACATCCTGCTCAGGCCGCTTAGCTACATCAACCTGCAGAATATGGCCAACGTTGGGTCAATTCATGCAACTCCATAATGCAGATGCACAAACTCAATTTCATACCACAGCGTTGATAGAATCCAGGGCTCTAAAGAGTTCTGTTAATGAATGGCTGCTTTGTTTCCTATCTGTTAAGCTTTTTAAATACCTGAACATAATACACGACAATTGATTCTATACTTGTCAGTGCATAAACGAACAAGAAGAACACACTGCATACAAGTAAGAACTGATATACAACAGTCCAGTGATAACCGTCTTTTCCACCTTTCAAAATCAATTGCATTTTCTTGCAGATTTGCCCGCCGCAGGGCCGCAAGTGCTAGCTTCATGATAAAAGAGAGAAAGTTAGAAAAGTCTAGAAAACTCGGAAGCTCCATTAGTTTCTCTCCTTAAACATATCGTTCATGAGAATTGATAGACACAAACACCTCCACGAACCTGTCCAGGAGGAAAAAGAAGGGGACAGTCTGTAAGCAGTATCAAATCCACTTGAAATTTCGCTGCTTCATGAAGCTCCTGCAAGGACCATACTATTACTACAATAAAATCTGGTTTCCAAAAAAAGAATGCAGAAAAAACTTATTAATTAGAAAGCTTTAGAAACATGATTTTATCTCTGAAAATGGGCCAAAATGCCTGACCCTCAGAGGGTAATTTATTGTGAAGCTTGATATGTGCAGTAATCCTCTAGCACTCTTAGTTACTTAATTCATAAGCCTTTGCAAATGCATACTTCACTAATCGAACATCTTATGCAGCAGCCGACATAAACAATGTTGGAACCATCAATGTTACTTATTGTTGTGGAAACGTTAAATTGTAAACCTGAATTTTTCTCGACTTTTCTCCATTTTGCCCTCCAAATAATGACTGCAAATAAAATACAAAATATTATGTTTTAATTTTACATTTCTAAAACAGAAAGACCCATTCAGTGACGTGTCAAACTTAGTCATCCAGGCTAATAATTGAGAACCAACCATCAAATCGTATATAAAACCCTCCAATGGCCTGTAAGGTGGGTACACAATCAGGTTAAAATCGAGAGCCTGTGGCAAGAAGAAACAAGAATTACCGTGAACAAGAAATATTTCAAACTGTCTCAACAACATAAGAGCGCATTACCTGGAGAAGAGTTAATTCATGTGACAGAACAACTTGATGATCCTGTTGAATTCCTTTCCCCAATTCCTCCGCAGAGACATGGAACTCTTCTACCTTACAAGAGATGTATATGCATGTCAACCTGAATAAGGTACCAAAAAAGTTAATGAAAGAATGTCAGGATCGGCCATTTGTATATAAGCATTATTGAGATGTATATTGCTGGCTTCTAAAGCGCCAGGAATGCAGATGAATGATCTTGAGCTGCTTCCTCCAGCATAGTGGCGCAATGCAGATCAATGAACTTAAGTTGCTTCATTTAGCATCTTAGCTCATATGGTGGTGTATAGCTCTAGACATTTATGTTTCAAATCCCACAGAATTTAATACATGCGGAAATCCATAAAGAGGGCTTCAATGCTCACATGCTGCATGTTATTTTAGATAAGCACCTACTTTACATTTTGGTGTTCATGTTATTTGAAAGTGCTAGCCAGATTTCAGACTTGCATGAAGAAGCTAAAAAGGTTTTGTGGCTGTATCAAAGTCAAAAGTTCTCAGCTACTAGATGATGCCGGCATGGACATGGCTGAAATGGCATGATAGTTTTGATAAACACATAGGCTGCTTCTACAACAAACATTGGCGATGTATGTAGAAAAGAATGCTATTCTTGGGAAGATGCAGTTCACAGAGCAGCATCCATTTTCAAAAAGCCAATACTAAACTGCAAATGTTTAGTCTAGATAGTTAGAATGTTGATAAGTGTCATCATGCATGACTAAACGTGTAATTAGATAAGCCAAATTAGTTTATTAGTAGTAAGGCAATGTTACAACTCTAGAAATGTGCCTAAATTTTCTTGCATCTCTCTCAATGGCAGTTCAGAAATTGAGCTGGGGAGTGCTAAGCATCTTAGCCGGGAGGATAGGGGATGCACTCTGTGCAATTTGGACATGGTGGAGTCGCAGGAACATTTGATCTTTACCAGCCCCGCCTATTACATCATAAGAGGAAGATACTATTGCCTTTTCAGACATCCAACAACCTTACTTATGAAGTTCTATGAGCAAAAATGTGTATCTTTAGTTGTTCATGAGCTTGCTCAGAAAAGAAGGAATATCCTCGGAAATAGAAACAGTCCATGTGTCCTAAAGGAAACAGAAATTACTTCATTCTTCCTTGTTGATGAAGAGTCATAACAGCTCCCTGAAGATACTTCATGATATTAAAGGAGTGATCAGCGTAAGATGTCCAGCAAAATGGAAGCATAAGCAATCCTTTCAGAAGAGAAAACAAGATAGGGTTCAAAAAAGGCCAAATGCTGATATCAGAACATTCCTTGGAGCATCTAGGATGGCTTCCTAGAATCTTCGGTTGAATTTTACGAATTGTTTTAGTCTTACTTTCTAGCGTCTTGGAGGTCCGCCAAAATCACACCATATCATCTATAGACGTTAATAAATCTTTCTTTCTTTCTTTCTTTCTTTCTTTCTTTCTTTCTTTCTGCTCTAGCCTTTCAGATTATTCGACATCCAATATTCGACATGATATCGAACCCTTCACATGCAAATCAAGAGTGCATGTTGATATGCAAGGCAGGATTACTATTTGTGCTCAAGGTCGTGGCAGTATTGCCGCGATTGACAGTTGAATAACCTGATAGCAGGATTGCTGTCAGGTGGCATCGGCAGTTGAAGAATTGGGAATATTGTGGATTGTGTAACCTTGTTTATCTTTTGCATTATGATACTAAGGGGCACAGTTGCCATAAACACAACTGATAAACCAATGGGAGTCAATTGAAATGGACTTTTTTGTCGGACTACTCGTACAAGATCAGGATTTGGACGGATGTTTTTTGCATGAGCTTGGATAAGCAATTTTGGAGGAAAGTTCCCTTTCCCAACAAATTAAAGGAAAATATGTTGACCTTAGATCAACTGGAGGAGCATTAATATCTGCTCAGATGAGCAACTAAGTTTGATGGTCAACTAAAAGCTCAGGAGGAAAAGACAGTGGGCTCAGGTCTTCTTGATCCACGAAAGGTTGAGAATTCTTTCAAGTTCTCGCAGGATGTTAGGCTGACAAGTACACATTATCATACATGGAAGGTGTTCAGCAAGCATTCCTCGAGGTATTTGATGAAGATTTCATTGGCAACAAGGATATGCTGATTTTTCATTTAGTTAAGGGGAATCATTAGAGTAGAAACCAAAGGGTCAATGTGTAAATCCAAATAGTTAGACGCTTGACAAGTGTCATGATGCAGCTCTGATATTCCTTGACTTCAAAATAGTATTGCGTAAGACCAGACGTTGGCACCAAGTTGTGCACGGAGTGAGCAAAACTTCTGTTTGTTGCATTTATAACTGCCAACAAAAATGGAAGTTCATTCACATTGCATCCTAATGCTGAATATTCTCGCATTCAGGTTCTTCAGTCAATTGTTTCAATATTAGGTCTTTTGATGCAGGTAGAGCGCAACACATTCTGATCCTCATATCTGATGAGCTTTGGTAGGGATGTAGCCTTGTGAAAAGGGGCAATAAAACCTGCCTCATAATTCCTAGAAAAATGGGCAGATGAACATGAAGTGCTCTTCAAATTCAATTTCATTCAAGCACGCAATTTGCATGTCATTTTTGAGCAATTGACCTTACGTTCAGCTGCTCTCTGCACCCTGCCAGTCTAGATTGTCTAATGGCATATCCCACTTTGTCATTGAAGGGGTAAAAATATCATGGAGCAGCTTTTTAAAATTAAATCCCACTGAGACAGCCTGATGATAGGCCATTGCATAACACCATTCTTTAATATCTTCCTCCTTTTCAGGAAATGAAGGTGAGCCATGAAAGCCTGTTTTGACCGACCCTGCTGCTACTTCCGTGCTCTGCATATCCTGGTCTGAACTAGGAAACTTAGAAACAGGATGCCAGGCAAAAGCTGGTTTTTCAAATATCTGTGAGGTGAGAAATTATGCAAGTGAATGAATCCAACTCCAGCCAAGAAGAGCAGGTGTTTCGCATTGATTACCTCATCTCTTTAATCTCAACCATTAGATTGAGCATGTCTACATCTACGAAATTGCAAGTAATCAGATAAACACCCAAGTTTGCAGATAATCAGCTAAATTGCAGCCCGAGTTGCGAATACTCTTGCCAGAAACCAGATATCAGATAAACACCCATGGAGTTTTCCAATCAAGAATGTGAACTGGCTACTGGTCACTATAACTGTACTGATTATTTACAGTTAATTGCTTGGCCACTGAAACACATGTCAGACTCAGTTGGCTCAAGAGCTTTAATTTATACCGTCTAGTGATGGTCCATACAATTGTAGCATTCGGACATCTGCAAATGCTTCATCCCCTTTGTAACATGAGCAATCAATCCACAATTTTGCTAGGGGAAGTCTTATGCATAACAATTTAGATCTAGCAGCCATGAGGCTACGCTGAAAGGTAAGACCATGCTTCCTTGGTACATGTTCTACCCTATAAATTTTCTTGACACATGCTGTTGACAATACAAGTAAAAGATAACTTACATGATATGCTTAGGATCAAACTCCATAACTGAATGGTTTATGTAGAAACGTTTGAAGTATATAATCGCAGTAGCCTGAGAAAAACAAACTACGC
The DNA here is from genome assembly GCA_011763485.2 of Isoetes engelmannii. Lineage (NCBI taxonomy): Eukaryota > Viridiplantae > Streptophyta > Lycopodiopsida > Isoetales > Isoetaceae > Isoetes > Isoetes engelmannii. Next base: position 7,378 of record JAANSK020249785.1, read on the forward strand.
CCCTTAATCAAAATTACAGTGATTAAGCTCCTTCATATAACTATATAAACCAGCTATTGTCTTACCTGAATCTTATTTGGGAACGCGAATGCTGCACAAACTTCTTGTATTTTTTGTTCATAGAATCTGCAGATAAGTTTTTCCTCTTGAACGCTCAATGGCGCAGGAAGTCCTTTTTTCTTTTCAGTACCTAGGAAGCACATTCCACAAACTTAGGCTATATACTTTAAACATCAAGCACTTCAAATTACGGTTTTCACCATTCTCAGATAGTGCTACAGGATATGCCAAGGATCCATCTGCCTGAATGTCCAACCGAGTAGACCCATACTGTAAAAGAAAATTCATCCTTCTGTAAGTGAAATTGCAATTGCATGTCATGGACAAACATTATGTTCTGATATTGAAACTCCATAAAAGAAGTATGTGATTCTGACTTCCTCACCATCTCCATACATGTGACTATCCTTGTTAATAAGAAACAAGCGGATATGCAGGCCATTGTAATGCAAAGTGATTTGAGCCACTACTATCCTAGTTATCACAACACAATGATGCCGCAAGTTTTGTGAAACACACCTCATGAAGAGCCTGAACTGCACGTTGATTTGCTGCTTCAATCTTTTGCATCTGCAAATGCAATATTAATGCAATTAAAAAATAAAAAACAAAAAACTATAATATGTTATAATGCTAGATTGTGCAATTGTATAATACATTCCAGAAGCAGCAGATTTTATGATGGATGCTTCCCAAACAGAATCCGGGTTTTAGGATTAGATTAAAAAGAATGTCAAGTACATGTCCTTCTGTAAAGAACAATTAGAGCAGGGGAAAGGGGTTGTACATTGAATGCTTGCCATTGAATTTAAACTAGTACGAGAAGGAAGAATACGAACAACTTCATTCTGCGAGAGGACCCATTGGCCCCGGTGGGTCGAAGTTGTGAAATCCGACATGGTCGTAGCTTAAGGATGCTAGTAATGAGGTGCATCAGGTCCCATGGGTGAGGCTGCAAGCGCCATAACCTTCTTTTGTGTCTGAATATGTATGAATGTCTCCATACTTGGAGGACATTTATTGAAGTGCCCAAATAGCACTAGCAGTGTTGATGTAGCAAATAGGTAACCATAGGCTTGCCAATGTTGGTGTATAGCAATACATTTGCTCCTAGTTATTTATGAGGCAAATTTTATGAAGGTTAATAAAGTATTGGCTCAAAGACTTGTCAATTTGATTTTTGTCAAAAATCTTGCATATGTTTTGCTTAGGGTTTCGGTTTTGGGCTACGAATGGTATTCTGGATTTATTTAGGTCAGCAGTTTGGCAGGGGTTAATTTGTATCTTGGTTTTTGCCAAATGGTGGATGTTTCTGTTCTGGTATGCCCTTATCCATTTTGATTATTGTTTCCATGTTTTTTTTTTTTTTTTTTCTGATTTATGGCTAAAGGAATCAGTTTGGTTTCAACACTTAAAAAATGCCAGTTTCTCTTGCCGGTAAGGCTTGGTTTTGATTCGATTAGACTGGGCTTTGATTAGAAATATGTAAACCAATTGGCTATATGTTGCTATGTAAGGTTTTATAGAACTCAAAGTTGCATTATTTTAGGACAATAGTTGGATATTGTCTTAAAGATGTTGGGAAGCTTCACCACTAGCACATTGTTTCATAACATCATTAAGGATGATGTTATGAATGGGAAGCGCCTTTATGCAATGTATGTGGCTGAGATTTGAAAAAGAGTGTTGTCCTTGATAATAAGAATCTTATTGCAAGTGCAATCCACTTTAATGAGGTGCTAATGGACTGTGGGTTGCCCTTACACATACAGAATGAGGTCAAAGGTTACAAGAAAACTACAATTTAGAACTCAAAATACTCAAGGAGTATGACGCCACACTAGAATATATGGTATGAATATGACGTAACAGTACAAATCATCTTATACGGCTTGTATACATGGTATTGGCCATACCTAGTAAGGTACAAGGCCAAGTTATTTACATAACTTAGCTAACCTTAGGTATGAATACCATTATCCACATGGACACACCCTTTAGGGGTATTGCCACGTGGCAGCATCCCATTGGAGCCAAGTGTGCCAACATATAACCCTAACACATTTAAGGCCAAACCTTAGACCCCGCACACTTTTCGCTCCACCAATTGTCCGAACCTCAAATCGTCTCGACAGTTCCGATTCAAGGATCGTCTTCGACAGCAGCTTGCACTGAAGCAGCCCCAGGAGCTTGAGCGCAGCAGCCTAAGGAGTGCCTACTCCGACGATCCTGAGAGCAGGAGGCAGTTCATCAGGAACAGGTATTTCGAGTAGATAGTTAGCAAGATCATCTGTGAATTAGCATTTCAAATGAGTTAGTATGTCGTATTTCCAATAGAGCTATCCTAGAGCCTTAGATTTGATCATGAACTCTAATCAATGAACCCTAACTATAAGTTAGTTGTATGATTGATATTAGATGATTATTCTCTTGTTTATCAAGTTATATGATGTGATGATGGTTGATATATATTTGCACCTCTTGTGTATCGGGAAGGGGGGTAGAGACCTAGAAGCCTGTTATCAGTTGATGCTTCTAGCTTAGCTCCTATAATTCCCATTATAATTCGGCCTTTGCATAGAGCCTACCTGGTTGGGGGAGCTATGGGGTGATTGAACACCAGACAATGGGGTACCATGACGCATGGAGGGAGGAGCCTGCTGAGCATGGCTACATGGGTCCTCACAGTGGACTAGGCTTGTACTCAGTCACTTTGTGTGGGCTGAGTATGGGGTCCAACACTCTCCGGACCACCCTGACTCGCCTAATTAGCAGTTGTCGTCCTGTGCATAAGGGGAGTAAGTCGGAGATGGACGTGTGTCGTCACGATTATGGCCCATCTTGCATGGAGGATTTCAAAACTGGCATGGCCTCAAAATCTGAGTGAATATTAAAACATTATTTAAAATACTGAAATTGGCACAAAAAAAGCATAAATCTAAAGGAGTTACAACCAAGCTTAAAAAACTCAAATGTCTTGAGGATTATTCCTAGAAATACGCGGAAAAAATTACCTCTGGACCATAATAACAACCTTGCATAGCCACGTGTCTCTAACATACAAAACTTAATAAGAAGAAAAGGTTGTCTTCTAGCTATATAAATTAGAGATTGTAGATATTCGAGCTGCTATTCTTGAAACCAGCAACCCTCCCTCACTAAAATAAATTACCAGTGTTACTCATCCTTCAACTTTGCTGGACATTCTATAAATTCTTTTCCATGATGACAGTTGTTGTCAAACTCGAGATAATTTAAAAATAATGTACCCTTCAAGGTCAAGCACAATGCCATAACAAATAGTAATGAAATTCATCAACGGAGATATCTACAAAGGAATTAAGATCTCGTAGATCAGTATTACTTTAATTTGAATCATGCTTTAACTTACTCCATTTCTACTTCTCGACTTTGTTTGCCCTGGTGGTGCTTTTCCTTTATCATCCTTGCCTTTCCCTCCCCTTTGACAATTCTAATCAATGCGTAAGTAACCATCTTTATTACAGGCTACCATTTCCATGTTTCCTCATTGTATGTGGACTTACTTTCTTTGCTGACTCTGTTTGTAATTAAGATCTAAGATATGCCCATTGCAGATGCATTTTTTTTTACGACATAATCCTCACGTTAACTGAGGCAGTAAGTCCCTTGCAATAATGTCCCAACCAGCACATCATCATAATGGAAAGTTCCAAGCCCTTCAAGTTGCTCCACAACTCTATTGATCAGACCGATGCATCCCTGTGCTTTTGTCCGTATGCTTGGCAAGCTGATCAAATGTATGAGATATCGAACCAGTCTCTTCAACTATCGGCATTCATGTATCGTTCAAAAACAATCCTTTTTCTCAGCATATCCAATGCATTTTGATGAACCAATATATACATCGTAGGAAAAACATTTGTCTGCACCATATCTGCAGCTGCAAAAATTTTCTTGCAATAGAGATACCGGAATCACCTTAGATGCAAATCTTGACATTCTTTTTTAGTGCTAGATATAGGACTAACCTTGAATTTGTAGCAGAGATTGTCCTTTCCATTGCATACAATAGCTAAGTTTTTCTTCACTTGTGTCTTGTATGGTATATGAAAACGCTTGAAAGCATAAAGGTGACATGTCATACCAGCTTGAAACCTCATATGATTCAGAGGTGCCTTGCACTGCATACAAAATGCAGCTAGGACCTAGAATGTGAAAACGTTTGAAAGCATGAAGGTGACATCTAATATCAGCTTGAAGCCTTATATAATATTTTAAGGATCTACTTTGCAAGCTGAAACTTGCCATACTTAGATCTAACTCTCTGGTTTTTAAGCCCTAAAGTTTAAATGCAATCATGTCATGCAAGTTTTGACAGCTTCCTTGCTGACAAAATCAAAGCAATGAGAGGCTACATGCAAGACAATGCATTGCCATTTTCAAGATAATTTGCAAACCATGGCAACATGCAAAATTACAAACCTCCAGTTCAATATGCATGGCTACATTCAAATCATGCTTAACTGGGCGATGGGCAAGGGAAGCACGGGAGGACAGGACTTGTCAGTGCTGCTGCTAAGGGGTCCTTGAGGACGAGCGCCATGCTCTGCAGACCTGCCCCTCTTATGAACAGATTAGAGCACGGTATCCACAGTTACTGATACCCGGACATGCACTCTATCTCCTGCTCAACACTGAGCGGGGGGTCATATCTTCAGGAGGTTCTTGACGAACGCCATCGGCTTTGTCCCACATCCCTGTGAAGGTCTCCAATTTGATTACTCAGCTGGGGGTGACATCCCTTTGTTTTGTATACTAGCAAGGCATTGCCGCCACGGTTTTTTCCCAAGTGGGTTTTTTCACCCGGGCCGTAATACGCTTACTGTTTGTCTTGTACAGGTCCTATAGGCCAAATGGCCTTCGTGGACAATAAAATTTTTATTTTATTCTATTCTATTTATTTCTTGCACAGACATGTCATAAGAATGCAATTATCACACTTGTGACAGTCCCAACGGCCATACCGAGCAACATCTTTCTAGGCTCTTTCCTGCTACGAAATAATCTTTGCATCTGAATGTTTCTATGGTTCCTCCAGCATTTTGACTTTCCATTCCTATATAGGAGAAAAACGCAGAGAAATGCATAAGGTTTGAAGAGCAATCTTAGAAAATACCTCTGGATTTGAAATAGTCGGAAGCACCTTTGAGAAGCCTGTACAAGTTTTGTTCCCAAGTTATCAAAAGGTCCTAAGCAATCAAATTGGTAACCGAAACATGTCTTTTGCATACTTAAAGCATGCCAATAGTGCTACAACTGGACATAGACAACCGTATTCGTCGAATACATCATCACGTAAGAATTTGAGCCAGCCCTTCGATCTAATGAGGAGTCCGACGGGAGGAATGAAACGAGAGACCTCGGTCTTGCTCTTGCCAAGGGGTCGATCCGTTGCTGGAGGAGTATGGCTCGACCAAAAACAGAGACGATAGACAGAGTGATTAGCCACAACATATTTAGGCCAGTCATGAGGTATATTCGTATATATTCCAGCGTATACTCGGAATATCCCACATTCTCACATAAGCGAGGGATTGCCCTTAGGGGCAGCCAGTGTTGGGCAAAGTCCTGGGAAAACTAGAAACTTATTGGTTAAAATTGCAAATTTTTTGGTTAAGTTCGTGAGTTGCAGGAAATTTTTCGACAAGTTTCCTTATGGTTTTCTAATAAGACAATGGAAACTTCTGGCTCTAAAAACAAAATATCCGACTGGCCAAAATAATCATAGGAAATTTTCCGATGGGACCTAAAAAGTTTGCCCAACACTGGGGACAACTCAAAAAATACTAGCGGGAAAAAAAAAATATTAGTGGTAGATACAGCAATTACGGACCACTTTAGGATTTTATAATTATAAACCAAGATAATGTTTCCAATTTACAAAGGCAAGTTGATTAAT
>JAANSK020249796.1:0-13376 GCA_011763485.2 Isoetes engelmannii
GAAACATTGTACTTTGTACTGTTTATTCTATATAATACAAAAGTTCCATTCCTTCAAAAAAAAAAAAAAAAAAAAAAAAAATTGAAACGAATATTCCTCCTGCCACTATTGTGAAGAGATAAAAAAACACTATCATATATTAATCATTATTGTCGGCATGTTAAAATAAGCAATCTCTAATCATTGTCCACACAAAGCCAAACATATATATGCATTTGAAATCTCAACCATACACAAACACACTTTAAAAGTTAATCCCTTCGAAATTAAGCATCCACTATGCCAAAGTAAACCATACACTATTAATGCCCGACCCGACCACCCATTACTTTGGCGGTTCATTACATCTATGATACGGTTACATTTACAAATTCTTTTCCATCACATCTATGATATGGTTACATTTACAAATTATTTTCCATCACATCTATGATACGGTTAAACATTTATAAATTCTTTTCCATCTATTACACTACCCATTCCACACGCCGACGACTAATGCCCGGCATCGCCGGGCACACGTTTCTAGTTCTACATATAATGGCATCTAAGAAAATGAATCGACAGGCTCCAAAGGAGTTTCTGTCAGAGGTCAATGTTCTTATGTGCATCATAAAAACCTGGTAAGCATTATCTAGAATACGGACCACAATCATTGCAACTTTTTAGCTTTCATTAGTTGATGCTATGTGATCCTATTCTAGGCTACAAAAAAAACTCCAATTTACTTTGAACTTTACCCTTCTACTTTTCTAGCAAAAGTGTATTATCACTCCAAAAGTCATGCTAGAAATTATGCTTCATATTTTTGCACGTTTGAAGTTGCATCACAGATTGCTATTTAAGTTTTACCTGACTACCGTAAGTTCTAGATTGAATGTAGATGGAGTTTTTATTTTTTAATGTCGCCAGGGCATTAAAAAATATTTGGCTCTCCTCTTGGGCCGTTGTTGAGAAACCTTTGTATTATTTGGCTCTCCTCTCCAGTTTTACTAGGTCCATAGCCACTTTGTCTATTTGAAATCTATATAGACATTAAAATTCATTGACATAGCCCGGCAATATATCCTCTTGGGAGCCAAAATTTCTTCGCATTTCTTCCCACATAGCTTAACTCTTCCTTGCTGAGCAGCATTGCAGTGGGTGGATGGTGTTTCGTTATCATTCACCAGTGCCATGGATAGGCATGTCAGTTTTTTTAGTCCTTAGAGGGAAGGTAAGTGATATTATTATGAACATGCAGAGTGTCATAACTGTCCTGCATTTTTGCCCTCAATTATTCATTCCTCTCTTCATATAAATTATGGTGGTGGCAATGTAAATACCATTTTAATGCAAATGAAATGATTATTTCTAATGTTTTTTTGTTATTTTTGTGCAGTAGACATACTCGAATAGATGGTACGGCCTTCTTTTAAGAATTGGACAGGAATTGAGACTAAGGAAGTAAACTGATAATCGAAAATTGTACCATGAGGGACTTTTGAATGGAATTTTGTTGTTGACATGTATGTTGCAGCAACATGGTCTTAAAATATTGGTTATCATGTCTAAGATGAGTCTAGGATGTGGCTTCTCAGCTTTTCTTTCAAGAAACAGGAATGCTAGTGTAATTCTTAACCCAATTCTTAATTGGATTGATCTAGAATCCTAGAGACTTAATTTTGAGAACTGTTATTATATATAGTTGCAAGGGCAACCCACAGTGCGTTAGCACCATTTGGAAGGCAAGGTTGGTGGGGCGTGCACCACTACTATCATCTTGGGTTATTAATGCAAAACATCAACCACTGCTATCACCTGGACAAGGTTGGTGGGGCTTGCACCACTACTATCGTCTTGGGTTATTAATGCAAAACATCAACCACTACTATCATCTTGGATTCACATTATTGTAAAACATACCACTACTATATTCTATGGGTTCACAAGGATTGCACTGCCATCTTTGGGTTCACAAGTATTGCACTATCATCTTGGATTCATAGGCGTATGTGCAATACCATTTTATGTGCAATACCATTGCTTCATCTTTTAATCTCACATTTTCAGGCCCCAACACTAGTAACCAAAATTTCAAAATGAACTAATAAATATTGCTCGGTTAATTCTTTTGCTTAATAAAGACATCAGTCAACTCAATGAATAGTGCAAAGGGAAAATGAAAATCAAGACGTCTGGCTTGAAACTTGCACATTTGACAACTTGCACGTGCAATACATTTGCTGGGCAAGACATGGCCATGTGAGAAGAATGCACCAATGCCAAGTAAGCATGTTAGCCATTTGAGTGTGGCTCTCAGATTGCAACTTTGACAAACCATTATCATAAGCAATGATTATGCCCAAATTGTTTTGACCCACTTGTGGCAACAAAATGCGGGATTAGTAATTTACAAAATTGATTTCAAAACGCTGTGCATATGCTAGCAGCTTGATTATGTTATAGGGCGTCTTTTGGAGATAATTGCAGTTTGAGTTTCTTCTCGCCACTGCAGCTTGCCTCTTCAAGCTTCCTCTTTCTGTCTCTTGTGATAACTTCTTCCATAGAGACAACCTCCAAATCATCTTCATCACTATCAACCTTTGCTTCATTGCCAGCATTTGGTTGTGTGGTGGATGGCATGCTCGCAATTGCAGCACCCTGTATGAGCATGCCATCAGGTTCCTTTTCTTCGTCAAAGTCATCCCTGCCATTCTTAAGCAAATCAGTAACTTTACGCACTGAAGTATCTAGAAATTAGACAAACAGTGTAAAAGCAGCACAACAAACCTGTGCTTGATGTGAACTGTACAAGTGAAATCCTGATCAAAATCTTCTATCCTAAGAACAGTACCGTTTATAACTGGTGTAGAAAGCTCAGCAAGGATCTACAACGACACCATAATGAGCTCAAGTTTCCAAGAAAATATCTGGATTTCAAGATGCATGAAAATCACCTTTTCTAAGTTACGTTCATAATTTGAGGCCATAATAGCTTCCACATCTTCACCAGTTTCGTATAGCACATTTGATTCATGCATGACGATAGGTGAGTTCACGCCAAGCTTTCCCTTGACAATCTTTTCTATGATATCCTTAAATTTTGTCTTCAAAGTGTTGACTTCTAAGACTAGTGGTGTCTGTCAAGCAAGAAATTTTTATGAGATCATAGGTATAAGAAAACATAAAAAACCTCCATATAAGAAATCTGGCAAAATTATATACCTGCGAACAAACATAACACCTAGAGTTAGGTTCAAATGGCTCCACTGGCATTAACAGCATATTCTTAGATGGATGCTCCAAAAAATATGTGGACCTGCAAATAATATAAATCAAACCTCAGAAACTATCCTATAGATGAACAGATAAGAAGTTCTGGCAAGTATTTTGACATAGATAATATAAATATTATTCAAAAAGGAACTTACAATTTCTTTATAGATACGACGAGTAGATCCTAACGTTTATCTTGGCTAGTGCATTGGGCTAATGCTTAGCTACTTACAGCATCGTGAGTAGAAGAACATGTTTTATTGCAAACCAGTACAATGGCAAAGACTACAATGTTCTATGGCTCCAATTCCAGCAGAATGCTTTCGTTCAAGGAGGCTTCAACAACTAATATAAATTACCAAATTTCTAAAAAAAAAGCAGGCATATGCTATGGTGATACAATCAAAATCTCATGGCAATATTTTGGAGCAAGAAACTTCTGTCATGTGCTATGACAATTTAAAAAAGCCTTGACAAGTCAAAGGAAATTGCATATACCTAGAATCAGCAAGATTATTTGTCAGGATTTTAACTGCTTCAATGACAATCAGACCAGAAATTATGGCATTCGTTGTTGCTATTGCATGGACAATATTCCCTGCAATTCCTTTTACGTCAAAGATGCTCAGCATTGGAATCCCAAAAGAATAGGCCCGTAAATTGGCTGCTGCTGTGACAAACTCCAACGCTAATTTGTCATCTTTGTCAAAAGCTAAACTTCCAATTTCCTGGAGATTATACATGTATTAAAAGCTGTATTAAAATGCACAGACACAAAAGAAGTTGTCATAAACATGCCTTCAGCTAAGCAACACGGGATGAGATGCCCTATTTATGCAGGCAATGCCTCTTATTACAAAGTTGTTGTACCTTACTTCGTGCTTCAAAGAATAATCTGACTGATGTCAAAAATACTCTTGCACTGTCTTCTATGTTCCAAACTTTTTGCGGATCAAGCAAGCCCAGAATTGTCATTGCCGATACAGAGGAATGGGTGAAATCATGTCCATCGAGCTTTCCACTTCCTCCTGGTAAAATCTCCTGAATATAAAGTGGAGACGGTTTTCTCCTGTTTTTCCAAGCATCCTCGTTTCTTAATGCCACTTCGATGTTCTGACCAAAGATCTGGTCAAAAATCCTGCAAGCCAAGTCAATTGCTGCCTCACCATTCTGCAACCTAGGCTGTGCTGTACTATCTTCTTCTTTCAAAGGTGCCTCCACCATACCTAATTGCAAATCAGCTGCCTGGGTTTTGTCCCCGAAAAGCTTAGTGAATGCTAGCTCTTTGGCCCAGACAATGCAATGAACAGGCTGCATCAACAGTTTATAAGCTTTAGAAAAATATATAATATATAACATGATAACTTCGAGAAGCTAGAAACTGAGACAAATTATATGGTAAATAGCATTTCTCTCGGGCGTTTTGACAGTTAACACTATAATCATTCAATACCAGATTATCAGTTCTTATAAAACCTTTCAAATGTCATCTCTAAAAAACACCTTCACCTATTGAGTAATATGACTACCTTTCTAAGACCTATTAATGAAAAAGAACATCAAGGCAGTAGTAAAACAATAAACATCCCTGACTTGCTGGACTATCCTGATCCTATCAGGAAAAAAAAAGACTACATGCTCCATAATAAATCATATCTAGACCTTTGACGGTGTACTTGTTATAGTACAAATTGGATATGTCTTTGGTGGAGGCTTCTCCTGGCACTCATAACATTCTGTTCGTCCTTTTATGTGTACTGTGACCTGGAAATAACATAAAGGATCAACAACCATAAAATATAACCTTATGCATGTATTTAATTAGTCGCGTACCTGTCCCAAATAACCTGCTGTTCCACTTTCAACCAGTGGTACTTTTGCCGCCAAACAAAGCCTGTTAACATGTCTTCTTGCATCAAGGTTGTCCAGCCCATTAAGTACCACATTGAAATTCTGGTAAAATTCAATATCAAACTCCTTGTCTTTGATATTTGCATGGTGAGCAACAATGTTCACGTCTGGCCGAAATTTCAAGACAGACTCGCGTGCAACCTGGGATGTAATGCCTGATATGGTGACTTCATATAAGGAGACATTCAATAAACAAATTTAAATTCGTAACTGAACTACCCTGCCATGACTCACTTTAGCTTTTGATTGCCCAACATGGAACTTCCGGAAAAGGAACTGTCTGTTTAAATTGCTGACTTCAATAGTGTCCATATCAATCTATAAACACATAGTCAAGTAAGTACTGTGTTTACTCCACTTATTATATGGAACTATGACATAAATGAAACCAGAGGCTTAAGAGCGTAAAAATGAGCTTTAACACCAGCCTTTTATTAATATAAATGACAGCTAAGTTTTCTGGCTATCTTTTTGGGTACATAATGAATTTGTAAGGGTGCCATAATGATTTTGATTCTCAAACGTAACATGCACAACAAAATTTTAGAAGAAACTAGAGGAGCAATGCGTTAGAGCGTAAGTCAAGTAATGCCGAACGTGCTGCCAGTTACTAAGCGATGACTTTCTAGATCTTGTCGTGTTACAGTCTTCTCTAAAATTTGAGACCACCACTGCTACTAATTCCTAGGGTTTATGGATCCTCCCATTTAACTTACAACACACAAAATTTCACCAAAAATGCCTAGCGCTTTGAAGTTTTCAACCAAGCGCTTACAATTTGAGCAGAGAAAACTACTGTAAAGCTTGGTCAAAGTGTTACACACCACGTGAATGTCCTTAAAACCAGACGAAACCAGCGTTTTTAGCAGTTCACATCCAATTCCTCCAGCTCCGACCATCAGGATCTTCGCCCCCTGAAGAACCCAAAAGAGATCAAAAACTCGACCAGAAAATACAAAAAAATCGCAGATGGGTACGAAGCACAGGAAAAAAGAACAAGTTTGATGAGCACAGGGGGAAATGGCGTATAAGCATTTGCCTGAATTGCTGCTATCTCCTCCGGCGAAGACATTGCGCCGCAAGCTCCCCACTGGGATCGCTGGACAAAAATAATCAGAGCTCCGGCGGACCCAGTTTGGTAGCATTGAAAAAAAAAAGGTTTAATCTTAGCCGTTCATCTTTGGCAGGAAAAACTGTTAGAAAATCGGTTATTTATGAATATTACAGGAACTCAAATGTTGACAATGATCTTAAGTCTGCAGTATGGTCCAGCTTAGTATCCAATGCCAGAGAATTGAAATGGAATAATTTGATTTTATTTTTTATTTTGATCATGCACGGGGATTCCACTAGCAGCGTTTTTAGATGCTGATGTGGAGCAAAGTTCCAGCCTTTTATTTTTAAGTTACTGGTAATTGTCCAACGATATTTCATTAGCATCCTTTTTACAGTGCTCGAACATCTGTTCTGTCCTCTTTCTTTCTTCTTTTTTGATTGAAAGTTGGTATTCTATTTATGTTTTATGTATGTATAAAGAGCACAAAATTGACTTGGAAATGAGAAGTGTCCACCCAGGTGAGGCCTGAAGGCCATGAGGAGCAGGCTCCCAAAAACAAAAGGCTTGAAAACATGTTTCAAGAAAATACAACCTTTAGATAGATATTGTCTTAGACTAATATGCTTAATTAAAAGCTGAAAGAGTTTAAGGGGAATCGACCAAGTCAAGATCATTCAACTTGGTAACCAGCAACTTCAACAGCTTCCAGTCCCTTGGTCCTCATAGTTAGCTCACAGTAAAGGCATAGGCAGGATCTTGATTTTGCAAAGTTGTATCTTCTTGCAGCACCTCTGGCTTGACAGATGAACTCCCGCTTCAGATCTGGCTCCAGAGCACAAGAACAGATGCAGTCACAATCTTTCAAAATGGTGAGATGAAGTTCCAGTCAGAAAATCCGCAACCCACTTCTTGATCTCCTCAAATTTCTTGTTTGCAAAGGTAATTTGCCTGCTCATCAGAAAGAACCGTCCTGCAGAATAAGAAAGTTTATGAGTGTACTCTATAGATCCACGATACATCGTAATTGGTTTGAGAGAGGATGGCTTGAGGTCAAATGATTTCATTGTTAAACACCAATTTGTTCCGTCCTTTCCAGATTCTCCAAAGGAGGATGTAAAAGCTCCAATCTCTCGGAGTACTTGGCATAAAAAAGTCATTCTCTTGATAATCCAAGGATAGATTAAGATTCAGGAATTCAGAGAAGATTTCGATAGTCCATTGGGACCAGAAGCAAGATCTTAAGAGGTTGTCTTCATTTTCTGCAAAAGAGAGACTTCTGGGACATATGTCAGTGTTAGAAAAGCTGCATTTATACCTCTTACTATTGATGGCTAATTCCCTATGCCAAAACTGTCATATAAAGGCTTTGATTTTGGGACTAATAGGGGACTTATAGAGATTGTTGAGATGGACTTTGCATTATCTCGCGTGACTCCCCATTTGAGGTGCATACTCATGCTCTGGTCCATGGATAGGTATTTACAGGCGTTCTTGACCTTGAACGATAGGAAACCATTGTACTACAAACTAAGATTGCTTTTACTCCAATAGGCTTGAGAAATATAAGTCTGAATGGCATTGTAGAGATTTCTTGAGTCCTAGTTCTCATTGCATATAGCAGAATCTTCGAAAGGGATAGGGTTACCATCATGCAATAAATCGGAGATGAGGGTAAGCCCTTTACTATGCCATGCTTTGGCTTGGTCCAAGAAATTTCTCACTAAACAGTGGGTGTTGTTGTCTCCCAGCATGGAAGGTTTCCATAAAATAGTTTAAGTGAAAGATAGGCCCATGTTCCAATACATCCCCCTGACCTGAAGCCAAGCTTTGATCCACTTCTTGATCAGAGGTGGAGTTTGTAAGAATCTTGAAGACGAAGAAAGCTGCATCAGCGAGGTGCATACTGATATTCCAACCGTAAGGCTTGCATTTTGAGATATAATGCTTGATAAGAATAGCAACTGAGTGCTTGATGTCATCCGTGATGGCTCTAAAGAAGTATTTAGCAGCAAGAGCAACATCATGCGATGTTGATAATCCCCAAATGTTTCATCTGCTTCGGCTTGCAATATTCGTCCATGGAAACTGGGGTCCAGCATCTCCTGTTATTACCACAAGAAATAAATCTACCTATAATGCTCTGAAGTTTATCGTAGACTTTCTTGGGGCTAGAATAAAGAAGGATTAGTAAACATGGATGGATGCAATTACAGAATTGGCTAGAATGACATGACCATCTTTGGAGAGATAGTTGGGGTTAAGAACATCGACCTTTTGATAGAACTTGTCAGTAATACCAGACCATTAATCAGCAACATTGGATCGGATGGCAAAAAGAATTCCTAGCATTTTAGAGTGGGAGTTGCGAGGGCTAAGGTTGCATTCCAAAAGGGCTACGACTTGAGATCCTAAGTCCTAATTATAGGTTGCAAGCTTGAACTTGGCAGGGTTGATTTTACAGCCTGAACAATGCCCAAAATAATTAAGGATAGTCTTGTCTTGGTTGAGGAATTGCAGGTCCATGGAGATGAGTAAAAACGCGTCATCTGCAAAATGCCCATTCAAGAACTGGTCAGTCATATTGTTGGCAGGGAGATACAAACCTCACATGGTGCCCTTCTCTTTAGCTTTGTGGAGCCTGTTATGGAGAGCTTCCAACAATGATGAAGAGGAATGGAGCCAAGGGGCAACCTCCATGACCTTTCAAGGTCCTAAGTGGGCGTGATTAATTCATATTCATATTCATTCATATAACCCCACTTTTGATATTGAAAAATGGGTTGCATTCACCATTTATAAGCACAGAAGAATTGGAGTTGTTAAGGTTGTGATGTCGAGTTTGAGTAAGGCAACATCTTGATTTGAGCATTTTGCCCATCTAAGGCCCAATGTTGTAGTAGCAACATTATCTAAAATGTTTCTGCCCTTCAGATAAGCAGATTGACTGGGGCTAATAATGTTGTTGAGGATGCCTTTAAGTCTCTGAGTGATACCTCCTGAAATAATTTTGTACACCACATTAGTTAGGGATATATTAAGTCTTTAATTGGAAAAGGAGATGGGATACTTCTTGGATCTGATTTCTTTTGACCCCGCCTTTAACTTTGATGAAGAAGTACTTAGAATTTGGTTTTTTCATCATCCTTAAGTTTCGTGATTTGATATTTAAGTCTACACCATGCTGCAATTCTTAGCTCTTCAGCTTCAATTTCCATCTTGATCCTCTCATAGCCGTCTCCCCAAGAATTGGATAGAATGGATCTGAGATTCTCAAGAAGGACAGTTTTGACAAGGTGTATCTCTTTACCCTAAACCTTAACCTGCTCTTGATGCTTTTAACTGTATTGCACCACCAGGACATCCACCCATAAGTACCATAAGACTTATTAGAAGCTTCAATGATGGCAGAAATAATATCTTTTAAATTAGGGTGGTTGATTAGCTGGGTATTCATCTTAAAATAGGCTTTTCTCTTTGGAATGTTGGCATCCACTCTAGTGATGGAGAAAAAGCTGAGGAAAATGGTCAGAAAGATTGTAGCCTTTCATATTGATAATCTGTTGCTTCTATTCTAATAATTTTCATTCAGGTAGAATCTGCCGTGCAAGCAGCAAACTGGGTCAGTTCCAACTATAATCATTGGGGCAGTTCTAGCCATAGTAAGATTATTTGAAGCCATAAGATCCGCCCAAGCATTAAATTCTTCAGGGAGAAGGGGTTTGAAATTTTGATTTCTCATAAAATCGTAGGTTACCATATTGAAATCTCCACTCATAATCATCTCATCAGCACTGATATTATTAAGACAGTTCTTTTGGAGCGCCCATGGTGGCGCCTAGGGTTTTTGGGTCGAGCTTTTGATCATAGCTCTTGATTCCCGTGTCGGTTTTGGGCGTGCTTGGGCTTGTTAGAAAGCTCGTGGCGTGCTCCTTCCAGTGACATAAGATTTGGGTGCTGGCTTAGTCGATTTGGTGCAGAGAAAGGGTCTAACAGTTCCGGCCCCTTTTGGTGGCGGTAGGGTTTGCACCCGAATTACTTTGGCCATAACTCTTGCATATGATATTGTTTTTGGGCGTGCTTGGACTTGTTGGAAAGCTCGTGGCATGCTCCTTCCAGTGATAGAAGATTTTGGGTGTTGATTTGGACGTTTTGGTGCAGAGAAAGGGGTCTAACAGTTCCGGCTCCCTTTTGGTGGCGATATGGTTTGCAGCCGGAGTACTTTGGCCATAACTCTTGCATAAGGTATTGGCTTTGAGCGAGCTTGGGCTTGTTGGAAAGCTCATAGTGTGCTCCTTCTATTGAAATAAGCCTTAAGGTCTGATTTGTTCGGTTTCGTGCACAGACAGGGTCTGACAGGTCCGGCCCTGTTTGTAAGGGTAGGATTTTCTTGCTATACTTTTTTGGTCGTAGCTCTCACACACTGTGTCAGTTTTGAGCGTGCTTGGGCTCATTGGAAAGCTTATAGCGAAGGCTATCTTGTGGTATTGGTTCATACAAGAAATCAGTCAAATTGTAGGTGGATTAGGGTCTGATTACTTCATCCCTTTTGGTGATGATGACATGATCTAGTCGTAGTCCTTCAAAACGCACTGCAGGTAGCCCAGACTTGCTGCAACACAACGCAGATAAGGACTCTATAGTGGTTTCTCCACGGATGGGCATCTTGTATGCTCATAGGCTGGCCCGTGAAGGTGCAACTATAGCTGTGGGGAGTGCTCATGCATTAGGGTTAGACGGAAAAGGGAAAACTGCCTCTGTGCACCTTAATCCCTTAGCATCATTACCACATGTTCAGTCCTCTTCTGCTGGCATGTTGGTAGTGGCCAGAGTATCAGGTGTTTTTTCTCCTCAGCTTGTTGTCCCAGTCCCTGCTTCTTCGGGTGTACCCTCAATTGCGGTGTCTTCTTGTGTTGTGGATGACGAGGGGTCAAGTGCACAAGGTTCGGCACCTCCAACACGTGTTGGTCGTTCTGTTGGAGGGGGAATTGGAGACTCAACACTTTCAACACATGTGGAGGTCCTTCAAGGCAAATGACGTCTCAGGCACTAGTTGGTAGGAGTTCTGGACATTCAACACCTCCAACGAAAGTTGGAGGTCATGTGGTACCACCCATACAGGGTCTTGGGCGAGGTGATCTTCCAACGCATGTTGGAAGTGCATCTGGACAACTTATCCATCCTGCAAGTGTTGGAGCTTCTTCTAGAAAAATGCAGCTTCCAACGAGCGGTGGAGGTTCCTCTAGGCAAGAATACTTTCCACCATTGCCATCTTGTGGAGCAAAAGCAACAACGACAGTGTCGACCTCTACCTCTATAGCTGCATGTGTTGTTACTGCACCTTTGCCTACGGTATCATGTACCCCTTGGAGGTCACCAGACAACATTGCACGAGTCACATGTGTTCGTTTTTTAGAGTGGTTGTGCAAAGGATTATCATCTCATGCCACATCTGCCCATGTGTCAGAGGCTATATCCACCATGGTGGATAATAATCAGAAGGAGGTGGCGTCCTATCTTCAGCAATTGCATGCTAAGCAGGATTCCATGGATGCCCAACTCCCACCAGAGGATATTTTCTATAAGTGCAGGAGTGTCGATCAGCCTTTGAGCGTCTTGGATCACCAGTCGTGCAGATTAGTCACGAGACCCATCGATGTCATGTGGAGCAGCTTGTCGCATGCTCAGTGGTTTGCCACTTTACGGGCCCATTTGACTTGAAACGTATGGGGTCGTGGTTGTCCGGGCATATTCATAAGCTGGGCCTTCCAGCCTATCAATCCATCAAGCTGGTAGCAAAAGATCAACAATGTTTCCTACTCATGTTTGGTTCGCCTGAGCCAGCCGCGCAACTTATTGAACGTGGTGCTGACCCACTGTGGAGGCACTTTCTTTTGTATCAGCAGTATGTGTCTGGTTCCTTTCCAGGTAAACCAGAGGCTCTGCGTACCCCTTTTTGGATCTCCATTGAGGATTTCAATCCAGAGACGCAAGACTCAGAGTTCATTTCGGTCATTGCAAATGAGATTGGGCTACATCTTCAACATTCAATCATGAATGGCATTACCAAGATCTGTGTTGCAAGACCCATTGATCATGACCTTCCAAAGACGGTTGTTGTCCAGAGTGGAACCATGTTTTTTCCTTTCAAGTTGCGCTTACTCAATGGCCCAGAGCTGGCTCTTATGTTCCCTGAGCTCCCACCTTTAATCAATACTGCAGACCTCTTGCACCTCACTGCTCGGCTCCTGCATTTGTTGCTCCTCGTGCTGCTGCTGCTCCCTCCACACCTGTGGATATCACCCAGCCGCTTCTAGATTCCATTGCTGGTCCAGCCACAATTCCTTCGCCACCTGTTCCTGACCATCGTACACAGAAATTGGCAGAGATTCAAAGGAGGCAAGAGCAAGCAGAAGAGGCTCGTAGTCAGTATACGGATATTGATCGTTGAGGTGTCCATCCTCCGCCTAAACATCCACCTGCTTTTCGCCAACCCCGCAAGCTGGCGAAGGGCTTTAGCTCTACAGTGTCTCAGCCTCCACCACAACATGATTCGAGGGGTACCTCTCCTCCCATCAGTCCCCGTCATGGTCGTTTTTCCCCACTTCAACGGCTGACATGGTTGAAACGGCTGACGCACTGCATCCAGCAGAGAAGACTATTGTTGCCATTCTGGAGGTACCAAATCAGGAGGTGGCTTCAAAGTCCTCTGAGACACCAATGGTCTCATCTGTCTCCCTCACAAGATCAATGCAGTTAGTTTCATGGAATGTGCAAGGGGTAGCCTCTTCTCCCCTTAAGAGGAGTCGAATCTCTTTCCACTTATCTAGATTGGATGCTTAGTTTGTGTGTCTCCAAGAGCACAAGTGTCGCAAGGGAGACGTCTCAAAGCTTGCTGACATGATTGGTCAGCTGTTGTGGTGATAGCATGGCTCCCTCCCCTGCCAGTTATCCTCACTCAGGCGGATCGTTTTGGTCATTGGGCTCTGATTGTGTGGCAGGAACATGGGGTCAAGTATGGATTGATTAATGTTTATGCTCACAACAGGTTCTGTCAGAGAGCTTCATCATGGGCATCCTTGCGATGTAAATTGCTCAGTTTGGGCCATGACATTTCCGGGATTTTCGTTGGGGATTTCAATATGGTGGAAGT
>JAANSK020249807.1:0-13375 GCA_011763485.2 Isoetes engelmannii
TTATCCAATGGAAAGAATATTTGACACCATGTTCTTGGGTTAACGTACTCTTTGTCTTTAATTTTGTTGTGGCTTGGTCTTTGCATGAGTTGCACCTACGTCTAAAACCAATCAATGAAAGACATACCCAAACGTGCCCTCGCAAAAACCTCATGATCAGGACTCGTGTCCTCCTCCAAAGCCAACTTACACTTTTGCATTTCTACATACATACACCCATTGGGTCAATGGATAACTAATAACAATAACTAGTAACTAATAATGAAACTTTGCCCCTATCATATCATTCAAAAAATTCTGCCATATAGCTAGGGATTCTAAAGGGAGAAACATTCTTTAAGAGTAGAAAATTTGCCCAGTTGTTGCCGTGAGGGACATGTTCTCCAATTTCTTACCATAATTAGGGTTGCAATTGGAGTTGTAATTGGTCTTGAAGTGGGGCGTCCATGTTATGGGGTTGCAATTGGAGTTGTAAGAAGGAAAGAGGTAGTCAAGAAAGCTATGAGACCAAACTGCATGGTAGCAAACAAACAACTAGACACGCTCGGTTGTCACCATGTAGTGGAAGTGTACTTTATAGGCTTAGCTAAATGCTAGAAAGTATATGGGGGAAAATATGTAGAGTGAAGTCCTGGGATTACTTTCGAGCAATTTTAGCTAAAGTCGCTTTAGCTAATCGAGATATGTGATTCGTAATTTATTCCCTAGTGGATATGCGAGAAATCAAGCTATGGGAAGGGTCGTGGTTGGGCTCTCGTGCTAAAAACAAACAAAATAACTCAAAAATCTTTTGTACCTTCAACGACTTGGATATGACTTGGGAATCAAGAATATTTTCACTCTCTACACAACACCATCAAACTATGGTTTTGCCCTTCGGGCAACCCAAAAAAACAATCGCTAAAATTCTAGATGTTGAGTTATTAAATAAGAAAAATTCAGGGCAAATAATGTTGTTTTTACTTGTCTAAATGCTAGTTTTGGACATGGATAAGAACTGGGTAGGCTATGTTCCACATGTCTCACGCTGATTCTAACTCATGGTGCTTGGTGATGGTGGCAAACATGAACCTCTATCATTGAAATTAAGTTTTGGAGTGCAAAAACAAATATGGTTTGGAAAAGTAACTTTTTTTTTTTTTTTTTTTTTTGGCGATATTCTATTCCACAAAAAACTTTATGGCAGTCATTGCAATGAGAAACGCGCACACAAACATCCTATTGGTCTAGGATGCCGTCCAAAACCCACCTCGAAAAGCTTCTACATAGGAGTTGATATAATAAAAGACACGCCATAAGAAATGGATGGCTTCATTCCTCCCACAACTAAGGAATCCTCACAGGTATATGCACGTCCATTGGAGCAAATTTGTTGCAAGAGAAAAAATCTTCCAAATTTTCACGACTTAGGGGGTTTTATCATGGATGCCAAACCTCCAGGTTTTCTGGAGGTCCGATTTCTGGGGCTCAGGTCTTGGACCTCCACAAAAAGTAATCCATCTCTATTACTTTCTGCTCAGGTCTTGGACCTGATTTTGATCCATCGGCTCAAGGTTTAGTCTTGTGCATCAATCGGTTGAAATGTTGACATAAAAAACCTTGAGGTCTCCTGATTCATAGGAACCCAAAAACCTTGCTCCAGACTATTTCAGGTTTAGATTCGTTCATGGGAAACCCCCCTTAGGGTGATGACATTGGATCGCCATTCACAATACGAGTTGTGGGGCCGCTTGGAATGGATCCGTAATCAACTGTTCCTTCAAATTATGCATATATTCCTTGTGTTTTAAAACGTGGAATAGTTTCTCCGCTAGTGTAGAGCGGAGAAATTTGAAGGAACAGTTGATTACGTCCGATAATGCACCCGGCTCACAATTCTGCCCTGTAAAATACCTCGACGGCGCTGCGGCTCCGCCGCTTGGGACCGCCTCGTCTCGCGGCACCGTCTCGACATTTTACAGGGCGAAATTGTCTCGCCTGGTTGCATTATCTAGTACTTGATTCCATGACCCGATACATGGAATGAATTCAAGTTCAACACATACGATATCAACAATGTGTTGAGGAAATTCCACGTTTGAGGATTACCAACCAGGAAAGGTTGCGAGTGGTGTGAGGTTTGTAATGGGAGGATGGAATGCCCAAGGAGTGGATAATGTTATTTGACAGTGTAGGTCATTGAAAACAACACGACAACAAGTAGTAGTAAGATAGTGCTGGTGACAATGATGGTGCTCATGCAATATGTCAGTTGAGGGGTAAAGATGAACAGAGTGTCTATGCTTGCTTCATAGAAGCAAATTGTGGAGGAGAGCTTTCATGGGTGCATGTCTTTACTTGAAAAATCAAATCTGATGTTCTCAATGGCAGTGGATATTCTATAGACGCCATAGAACCCCCATGTGGTCCATACTTCCCCAAATCTAGCAAGAAGGGACCACCCATTAAAAATCCCCTTAAACAGAGGCATTTTCACAATCTTACAAATATATATAAAGGTATTTTCTCAAATTGCCCTAACAAAATTCCCTTGGTTTTGAAATATGGAGGCAGAAAGCACGTTTCCCTTGTTCGCTCGCATGCACAACCAGCGGCTGAGATTGAATTTCTTAGAACACTAGACCCAACTAACGATTCTGATGCCCGTTATTCGATCCTTGACCATTGCCCACACGAACCACGCTCTGTTTGAGGAGCGTGGCGGCGAGAAGACAAGGCACAGTGGTAATATATGCGTTTCCATTGCATTGCTGGAAGGCGGCAATTTGCTGAATTCATGGCCCAAATTCAAAACTCAGGAAAAAAATTTCAAGATTGATGATTTTAGCATATGGGTTTTGCCTAAGGCATCTCAGGATTTGAGTGGCATTTTTTTTGGCTCAAGACCAATTTTCCCCTGGTCTTGTATCGCCATGAGTGGCCAAGGATCAGTAGGGGGCAGTTCAGCTGGTCCAGGTTCGGCTAGGAATAACGGAAGTGTTAATGCTGCCAAAAGAAGCCTTTCCAGGAGGAAGCTCACCTCTGAAAACGGTAGCATGAGAAGGTCCAGTAGCCTTTCAAAGTAAGTATTTTTTGTTTCCAATCTGATTTCTGACAAAAGACGTGCTAAATTATGTAAATTTAATAATAATTGGGCATTTTGTTATCAAACTTGTCCATTCAATATTAGAACATGTGTATCTGTATCTGATTTTATTATATTGCATATAATGGTTGAGTTATGGATTATCACAGGTCGACTGGAGAGCGCACAGTGAAAAAGCTAAGGCTGTCCAAAGCACTAACAATACCTGATGGCACAACCGTTGCTGATGCATGCCGGAGAATGGCAACCCGGCGAGTGGATGCTGCACTTCTTACTGATTCAAGTGCATTACTATGTGGAATCATTACTGATAAGGTATTGCTTGACTAGGTTATGACAATTATGCTGGATAAGTAGTTCTCCTGTCCCTAACACATGCAATGGAGTTGTAGGATATTGCCACAAGGGTAATTGCAGAAGGACTTAGACCTGAGGACACTCCTGTTTCTAGAGTGATGACAAGAAATCCAGTCTTTGTGATGAGTGAGACATCAGCAGTTGATGCTCTACAGAAGATGGTGCAAGGTTTGATTTCTTATTCATTTTGAGTTTTGCAAAATCAGTATTTTATTGTCTGTCTGCATTGTCCAGGAAAGTTTAGGCATCTCCCCGTTGTGGAAAATGGTGAAGTCGTGGCTCTTTTAGATATTACTAAGTGCCTATATGATGCAATTGCACGCATGGAAAGGGCAGCAGAGAAAGGAAATGCAATTGCAGCTGCAGTGGAAGATGTTGAACGACAATGGGGAAATGGACTGGGTGGTACGGAATTATTGCAATTTGCATCATAACATTTTGGGACTTCTTAGCATTCTAACAAAGCTTTATGAACAGCCCCATCTACGTTGATTGAAACATTGCGTGAAAGGATGTATCGGCCGACTGTAGGTTCTCTGATCACGGAAGGTGCAAAGTACGTGAGTTTGATTTTGTGAAGATTGTTTAGATGTTTTTATGATGGCAATACATTATTTGTTTATTTTTTTCTCTTATAATTTCTGAGATCCATTAGATTGTTATATGTATTAAAGTTGTATGAGCCTGCATATATTCTTCTTTCTTCTTAGACAATTGCATTTCTTGCAGCGTTGCCACTGTGGTGCCTTCTGATAGTGTATTTACTGCGGCGCAGAAAATGCGCGATTTTCGGGTTAGCTCCGTAGTTGTTACAAGTTCCAATAAGCCTCAAGGGATTCTAACGTATGGTACATACAACCTGTCTGTTTTTACATTCTCTACATCAGTAGATGCTAAACAATTTTCTTGTGCAGGTCCAAAGATATTTTGTTGCATGTTGTTGCCCCAGGTCTTTCTCCAGAGATAACTACTGTGGACAAGGTCTTTTTCCAAATTTTTTATCCTTGATTTTGCTGCTGAGTGTATGCTGTGATTTACAACGCTATATTATGTTTACAAATCATAAGTTTACTACTGCAGGTGATGACACCTAATCCAGAGTGTGCTTCTCCAGAAACAACTATTGTAGATGCACTTCATACTATGCATGATGGGAAATTTCTTCACCTTCCTGTTGTCAATCAAGGTAAACTGTTCTATACTTTATTGATTTTAAAAAAATATTGCTGATTTTAACAATTTGACAGATGGGCAGATAATTGCTTGCCTCGATGTGCTACAGCTTACACATGGAGCCGTGGCAACTGTAAGTTGTGAGATTCTATTCTCATTTATGTTTGACTACAAGTTCGCTAGGTCATGAATTATAAACCTGGAACCTTTCAAAGGCATCTTTGTTCCACTGCATTTTCAAAAAACGGTCCGCTGAGTTGGTTATTTGCTTGAAACTTATTGGTAATGGTTTTAAATATGAGCATAGTCTTAGCTTTTTGTGAAGGGAGCACTTAGAAGAATATTTTAGATTACTTATCAGCCTAACAACATTCTCTTATACGTAATGTTTTGACAGGTTGGGAATGTTGGGGATTCTAGTGACATGTCAAGCACAATGATGCAGAAGTTCTGGGACTCGGCATTTGCAATGGAACCACCAGAAGATAATGAAGATACAAGAAGGTAATAACTGGATTCTCAATGTTACCCCTTGTTTCATTATTTTAAGCTTAATCTTGTGATTCGTGATGAAACAGCAACTTCTCTGCGACAATGACATCAGATGTCTTTGGTTCAGAAGCTGGAAGACCTACTTTTACCTTAGCTGGACCCCCCAATTCCTTTCCTTTCAAGTTGACAGACAGAAGTGGACGTGTTCATAGATTCAACTGTGGTATACGTCACTGGGCCATTAAATGGAATGTTATTTGACTGGGTTTCCATTCTAATGAAATTGTTCTTCAGGTACTGAAAGTCTTACAGAGCTTATGTCTGCAATTGTTCAACGGCTGGGGGATGATATTGATCGCACAAAAGTTCCTCAAGTCATGGTAGGTGAAGTTTATAAATA
The DNA here is from genome assembly GCA_011763485.2 of Isoetes engelmannii. Classification (NCBI taxonomy): domain Eukaryota; kingdom Viridiplantae; phylum Streptophyta; class Lycopodiopsida; order Isoetales; family Isoetaceae; genus Isoetes; species Isoetes engelmannii. The sequence goes on from JAANSK020249807.1 coordinate 5,508, forward strand.
TATATTTTTTTCTTTTGGGTAACTAACTCTGGTTGGGCAGTACAAAGATGATGACGGGGATCGTATACTGTTGTCAAGTGACAGTGACTTGATAGCAGCAGTTAGTTTTGCACGGACAACAAATTTAAAGGTATTTTTTCAAATATGTGAATGCTATATAGCCATACATTCGCTTATGGAGACCACATCTTAAATCCAGGGGTTAAGATTATATCTGGATTACTCAAACTCGGAAATTCCAACTGACCCCGTTAAGTCTGTGAGTACGACAAGTGGCTTGCAGACAGTTGTAATTGGCTGCACGGTGGCTGTTATTGGAGTTGGTCTGATTCTTTATCTGAGGAGGGCAAATCCAGGGTTTGTCTCCAAACTGCTATAACATATTAGCGTGGGAGCTACAACCAGGAGTAAAGGAGGTACTTGACGACTTAAACAGTAGAAGCAATTATACAGCATTTTTTAAGGATAGTTGAACATGCTCATGTTCTACCTCTCTAGAGTTTTGTACAAGGCCATATTTATATGTGCATAAATACATCCAAGTTACTTTATAGAGCTTGAAGCTTTTACAAGTCGGATATAGTTTGCATATACATCAAACATCATACCTTGAATACAAGAAGCACCTTTATGTTCACTCCCATAATCATCAGCTTTCATTCATATTCCATATTTGAGTTGCAGTCTGAAGTTTACGTTTGAAATTATTTCACGTAGAACCGCAGTTGTGACCACATTGAAATGAGAGACTATACACCACCTTCCGTTACTTGAATTTTGTTTCAATTCTCAACTTGCAGCTTAAGAGACTGCATTTGGTTCCCCCCTTTCTTCGATTAAGAAGTACAAGAGAAGTATAAGTGCTCGAGGCCAACCATTTAGAGTCCATATAGACCTTGGCTCTTAACTTGCAGCTTAAGAGACTGCATTTGGTACCCCCTTCCTTCAACCAAGAAGTCACAGAAGTACAAGAGAAGTACAAGTGCTCGAAGCCAAACATTTAGAGTTCGTATAGACCTTGGTTCTACAAACAACCAACTGGATTGAGTCCATATAGACCTTGGTTCTACAAACAACCAACTGGATTGAGTCCATATAGACCTTGGTTCTGGAATCTTTTTGGACCCATGGAATATTTTAAGATTTATTGAATCAAGACAGAATTGATAATGTCTGGCATTAGTTTAGAGTTTAGGATTTTAAGGTTTACGCCTAGAATTACGGTTGTAGGATTTGGGGTTTTATGTGTTTAGGTTTAAGGTCTACAAGTTTATCATTTAATACTTTTAAAGAACCGAAAGGATGCAGCATGCAACTCATGGGTGGAGCACGCAATAATACGTCATCGCGTCAAAATATTTCAACATGGAACTTATGCATAGAGCATCAAACTATTTCATTTGCTTATGTTTTATTTAAACATGGATATCATGACTATGGCATCAAGTAAATCTACAACTTTCAACCAATTGAGTCCATATAGACCTTGGTTCATAAAACTTTTTGGACCAATAGAATATTTAAGATTTCTAGAATCAAAACACATCGAAATGTTTGGCATTAGTTTAAGGTTTACGATTTAATGTTTAGGTCTACGATTAACGATTGTAGGGTTTAGGGTTCACGTATTTAGGTTTATGATTTACGAGTTTATCATATGATAATTTTAAAGAACCGAAAGAATACAACATGCAACTCATGGATGAAGCATACAATAATACGTGATCGCATTAAAACATTTCAATGTGGATGAAGCATGCGATAATATACATCAAACTATTTCATTTTCTTATGTTTGAATTTAGACGGACGTACAGACGGACAGAATAGAATTTTTAGTGTCCACGGGAAGCCAAAACTTATCCAACACACACCCAGTTGGGACCTGACCCCACCACTGTACATGGCTGAACTGGATCCTTCTCCCACGACCCCACCACTATACATGGCTGAACTGGATCCTTCCCCCACTAACTTTACAATGGTCATGGCTGGCCACTTTCACAAGAAAACGTTGAACTCATGACATTGGGCATGGAAGTTTAGGGTCTTACCACAAGACATATGGAGAGTAGACAAAACATGGATATCATGGCTATGACATCAAGTAAATTTACAGTTTCAAAGATATAAACAAATCGAAAGGGCTAAGTTCCCAGGTCCAATTTTTATCATGGATAATTTTTTTGAGCATGGATAATGCTAAGTCAATGTCGTACGTGTTTTATGGACGCAAACTAGAAATATATTGTTCCCTCAACACTGAAGCGGTGGGAACTCTTGGATCATATCTTTAGGAGGTTCTCGACGAACGCCATTGGCTCTGTCCCACTTCCTTGCGAAGGTCTCCACTTTGATTACTCAGCGAAGTGCATTGCCGCCACGGTTTTTCCCCAAGTGGGTTCACCCGGGCCGTAATGCGCTTGCTGTTTGTCTTGTACAGGTCCCATAGGCCAATTGGCCTCCGTGGACGCTAAAAAATTTATTCTATTCTATTCTATTCCTTAAAATGATTAAACTTATGTAAATAAGTAACTCGTGCATTAGGTCAGACGAGCAAACCTCACATGATATACGTTTCTACATACCAGGAATGCCTAAAAGCCTAATGTTTGTTATTGTTTGTTTTAAGAAGGCATGTAATACAATAAGTTTTCCAAATGCCCCCTGGTAGGACTTTGACAACAATATGTAGCACAATAGTAGGGGTTCCAGGGGGATTTAATATGGATGTATAAATGACCATGCTCGAAACCATAGTCCATATTCCTAAAACAATTAAGTGGGTTATTATAAGAAAAAACCTAGATTAGAAAAAATAATCACATTAGCTCGTTGGTTGTCTTGGTCAAAGCATTCTTATTAAGACATTGAATTATTTTGGTAGAGATTAGAGTCCCCATATTTCAGATTTCAAAACCTTAGGCGAACCCGTATTCCATATTTCAAAATCATAGGCGTCCCCAATCATAATTGACAAATGAGAGACGCCCGGAGGCCCCAACATGCGATCTGGGCCGTAGGATTGACGGATCCAACAAAACAATAACGAATCACATCAAATCTCAATGCCTGCCACCTTGATAAATCTTGGCATTGCCTGGAACCCCATCTACTAGTCAAGTTTTAAGACAAATTTCAATCCATCTACTAGTCAAGTTTTAAGACAATTTTCTAGATTATGTACCTAATGGGCTGGAAAAAAAATTGGCAGATACATGGTATTTTGTAGTGAAACCTGATCTTCAACTATCTAGAGAGCCTTCCAGCAAATGCAAAACTAGGTTTCTATAATGCGGTAGCACAAGAGCTTATGAACGAGGATTTAGCAAGATGAACTACATTAGGATTACCTCCAGAACAAGTTAGTCACATGCACTGGATGCTTTAGTAAGTATATATATAGTATTTTTTTCTATCATACCACATGGCAGCATTCCGCAAGGATATATGGCGGTCCCCTAAAATGCCAAAGAGATACTTGAACACGACCTCTTAACTGGTAACCCAAAGGACTGAGTTCCTAGTTTGGGAAGTTTTGACATCCATGTCTAATGTTTAATGTGAAATCTGGAAAGTTTTGACTTCCATGTGTGATGTTTAATGTGAAATCCAAGAAGGGGTAGAAGAGAGTGCCGAGATTCCGATTGATTCTCGTGAAGGGATGAATTGGAGTTTGACCATCATGTTATAATCGTTTGTGCCTTGTTCTAAACCTGCTGGTGGTTGTTGTCCAGCAGGACAATGTATGTCAAGGGTTGTTTTATTCAAAGATCTAAATAAAGAATTGCTATTGTAATTTGTGTACCTTGCAAGAAGATGATTCCGACCAACTTTAACCTTTACTATACACGTTTGCGGATCCTTCCCTACATTTTTAAGACAGTTGAGCATAAATTTCTTGTACAATTGCAATGATGTTGTTTTTAGTTTTAAATGCCATATTCTTTGGGTTGTGTTCGTGTTGGCATGCTTATCTTTCTGTGGTTATCTCCTTTTATTCGCCAGCTTGGTGGGAGACACGAATCCAAACATAACACCGGATCGTTGCAAGGATCTCCTCAGGTTCCATGTGTTGAGTTGTCATTTGTCTCCAGATTTGAATTCAGGAATGCTATTGTGCATATGCAAACTAAGAGCTGTTCCTTAATACCCAGCAGGAAAGTGGCTCAGTTGTTTATATTACATTATACCCAGCAGTGTTTTTGAAATCGGAAAGCTGAGCCAGTAATCATATATGTGAGAAGATATATGTGAGATTTCTCAAATAAATGATAAATATTTCCCATCAGCACAGTTATTATCTTGGATCCTTCCTCAAATCATGTCAAATTCCAGAGTGTGAGAAACTGAAAGGGATTTAAAAGCCATTTAGCCTTACATATCAGGAAGGAATATATGATTCCAACATCAAGCGGACAGGCGTTGGTGATGTAACATCAACTATCAGGTATGTAAACCTCCACTTCCTGTCTGTTTTATCCTTGAACATTTCGCTATAAACTTTCCCGGATCCATTTGGCCCTCTAATATAAAAATTAATCTGAGAAAACAAATGCATTGCCGTTTTAGCTTATATAAATCAAAACATGATTCACATAATTTACCTCAACATGTTCAATGCCTAATTCATCTTTCCATATCCTATTTGGTATACGCTGTCTGGCTGCCCTATTTCTACTTTCTTGTCCGTAACCCTTGATGGGAGTCCCTAGACGTACTGTTACCTGAATTTTAGTAAAAGATACTTGGTCAAATATTGAGAGGACTGCCTAGAAGACAAAATATGTATACAAGTTTTTCACCTGACTATCATGTTTTACTCTATCCAAAGACTTGGAAAATATCTTATACCTGCACCCAGTTGACAGCAACGAGTATTAGGTAGAAGATAAGAAGGCATGTGATACAGATATTAGATCAAATAGAGAATTACTCTGCTGGTTCAAGAATTAATTCCTTAAACACTGCATACACAGCAGCAGCAGCCACGGCCAATCCTGCGATAATTACTAGACTGTAAGATGCCCCTTCTGCAACAGAAACTGGTCTTTCTGGTATTCGGTCCGTGAGAGTATCAAAAGGATCCTCCTCTTCCTGTTTTGTGATATCTTTCCTTGCATCCTGCTAGGTAAAGGAAACTAAATGTATAATTTACATGTTGGGAAAGTGGCAGAGGCCTTCTTTTTCTCATCTTACCTGATGTGTTTGCTGTGTAGAAAGAAGTGCAGCCTGACATCCTTGTAATGGAGAAAACAACAATTTTGCAATTCTGTTATTTGATGTTTGATAAGCAGCAGAAGATTGGCCAACCCTAGGGCTTCCTAGTTCGTGCAATCTTCGAACCAAGGATGGCCTGCAAACTGAAGAAAAAAGGTGAGGACAAGTTAAGACATTCTTCTCACAAACTTTCACAAAATGCATTTATTCATTCCTTGAAGTCAAGCTACATTCAGCTAGAAAAAAGATTTCTTCCAACATCTAAAACTAACTGAATTGTTCAATGCAAATTAGACAGATCCTTAAGCATGTGCCTCTACTTTGTTAATGTCATTGGGAGAGAAACTTACGCAGAAACGACTCAGAGCCAGCTAAGCTACTTCTTCCACCAACATCTTTATGTACCTGCAATAAGAAACAATCTGAGTTTCACTCTAAGACTTCATATTCACTACAGTTTGCAAAGGCCAACTTTTCTCGTTTCATAATGCAGCAATACAATATCCGCAACTTAGGTTAAGCTTAGAATATACAGACAGGAATAAATAAGTGCCCAAGTACTCACCATGAGCATGTCATCAATGGATGAATCTCGGATTCCCTTGCTGCCATTCCATATAGAACGGATCAAGCTGGCACCATTTCTTGTAAAAGTTGAAAAAGGACGATGCCTGGAGTATCGAGCCGCCATTATCCCTATAGATTAGAAAGTAGTGGGAAACGCCCCATCTGCCATAGCCGGATTCATCCGGGAGAATTCGTTAAACCCTAGTCCTTAGTATTTCTAGTTCTAGTAGTGAATATAAAAATTAACATTTTGTTTGTATATTTTCAGAAAGTAGCTTGTTCGGGCTTTAGCAACGATTTGCGAGGCATTTCTAAAATAAAGGGCAAATTGTAAAAATACCTTTATTTATTTGCAAAATTGTGAAAATGCCTTTGTTTTAAGGGTAGTTTTAAACAAATGACTATAACTTTTTTTCGATAATCCAAATAATAATGTGCCCTTCAGATGAATTGTAAGTGAGGATGTTATCTTCCCACCAAAGCTAAAATTATTTGAATCGGAGTCCGGAATCTTAAGTTGTAGTTACGATTTTTTTGTGTATAAGAAATACCACAACTTGTGATTCCGGAACCCGATTCAGGTAATTTTAGCTTTGATAGGAAGCTAATATCCACATTTATAATTCATTTGAAGAGCATATTCTTACTTGGATCATCAAGAAAAAGTTATGGTCATTTTACTAAAACTACCCTTCAAATAGGGGCATTTTCACAATTTTGCAAAAAATAGGGGTATTTTTACAATTTTCCCTAAAATAAAAGTCACAAGTCCATTTGTATATCGGTCGGGCCAATTGAATTGAAATTGAAGTTGTAGTATCATGTAAAAAATACCTTTTTTTATATATTTAAGGACTGTAAATTAGTTTCAAAATATGTAGCCATGATGTGCCTGGATATTTGGTCTAGTGGTAACATACTAGTCCTAGAGCAAATGTGTCTCGAATTCGAGAGCGTTCAGAGTCGCATTCAATGTAAGTGGTTGGGGGCAAGACCTAACAATTACACAACAAAGCAATGTTAGAGTGGTGTGTGTGTCATATGTCCTATGGGATGTTGCCAAGTGGCATGACATGAGAATTGCTTCTTCCTCTTCTTCCAAAAAGTATAATAGTGCCAAACTTTTCTATAAGGTCAAAATTTATTTTCGACTTGCATCTGTCGACTGTCCTCAGTTACTTATAGGCTATAGATCCAAGATGGTCTTGAGAAATTACGACATCGATATACATTTTTTTATACCAAGGTTAACAAATATGGTTGTGAAAGCATACCTGCACAACAAAAAAAATGTTTGATCAATGCATATAGTCTAGGAACATGAATTGGTATGCTTACCTCAATAACATTACCTTATTTTTTGTTGATTAAAGAAAACAGTTTGGCGCAAAAGTGGATCGCTCGCTTTCGTTATAAAAATTTATATTCCTACTTTATCCCTCATTCCTGGCCATTGATGGCCAGGAATATCCATGGAAGATTCCCTCTAGGAGAACCCCAGCCGTCCACCGAAGTCAAGATCGTCCCGAACTCCATATTCCACGTAGGACTATGATTATGTGCAATGGTACAGAAGTCAACCATGCGGTCAATGTGTAAGTCAAATGAACATGCATACAGGTGGATCATTAACTGCCACCTGCAATCGAACTCTATCCCATAAAACAAGAGAAGATGAACAACATTAAGGAGCAGGAGGATTCGAACCCCCTCCGCTGTGCGGATACCAGGCATGCTCCTCCACGGCCTAAAGCCGGGGGGCTATTCCCATGCAACATGCAAACATATTATGCACGAATTCATTAATTTGAGAATCCGTACATTCTTATTTTGCTCGAAATAGCAAATCAGGGGCGTATTCACTTTTCAAACGGTTCAGCTACCTTAGAAGCAAAAAAGTACTCATGCAACACAATTTACCACAAAAAAAACAAGCTAAGCTTCTAGGCAACCGGTTCTTCGCATAAAACAGACGGTTTCAGATGATACTAAAATATTATATGAGTCCGGAGTACGCGATATAAGGTCGAAAAGATCGCGGTCGCGGCAAAAAGATCGCGGTCGCGGTAAATACAAGAGCA